>PVJH01005155.1:83962-115883 GCA_004026705.1 Nesogale talazaci
GGGAAGCTCGGGAAGGGGGTTGGGGGACAAGAAGGGCCGTGGTTATCTTCAAGGCTCCAGGAGCGTAAAGGCTCAACCCTCCCAACTGAACAATTGGCGATGGCCCAGTGCACCGTGGGATTTGTGTTCTCTCGCTCCAGGTCTTGGGGGTGAGTAGGCATCAGCTTGAATGCTGTGATGTGGGCAGACAGTGACTCCACCACAGGGCAGTGGGCAGCAGCCGGGCTGCATTCTGACCGCTGTAAGCAAAGCTCGTCCGAAGGAGGATGTCACCCCGTGATTAGCATAAAGCAGAAGCCTATTGATCTGGCTGATTAGAAAGCCTTCCAAGGCACTGGGGTAATTAGCACAATTTACCGAGGAGCAGTTATCAGCTTCATTGCTTAATTAACAATGTAAATATCTTTCTAAATGACATTTTATAATCATGATCAGACCCTCTAGTGTTTGCCCTGTTCGCTGCTTAATTCCTTCCCAGATGTACGGAGAGTGGGTCCCCGTTTTTTTTCCATGCCCGCCTCGTCTTTCTGCCTCATAGCCCGCAGCGATTGTACGTGTCCTGTGACAGTCTCCTCTTCCCCAGCTTCCGGGGCGTCTGTCCTGCCTGCGTGCTGTCTCTCTAACCCGAAATAGCCTGTCTGCCAATTGAATTGCCAATTAAAAGTACTTAATTAGACGTGAAAGGGGAGTTCTGTCATGTTCTGGATTCTGGACTATTTTTTATTTATGTTGCTGCGCAGGATAAGTCATCTTAAATTAGCATCACATTTTTCCCTCGGAAGAACATGTGAGAAATGAGGCTATTAGGAGGAGAGGTTTAACACAATATTTGTGTACACTAGTCATGGGTGCAGAGAATCATCCCAAACGCATATGTTGCTTTGGCAAGCGGGGTTCCTCTTCACATCATTATTCTTTTTTCCTTATCATTTCTAGTGGAACGCACGATTGTGACGCTGTATTTGGCCTGTGTGCAGGGCACTGGTTTTGCTTGCTTTGCCAATTGTTTTTTGGAGTATCCAGGCTGTCACCCAGTGTCGTGGGGCGAACTCTGACATGGGGGGCCCTCCATGAGGGTCACAGCTGAACTGGGCTTCACAGGGTTCTCATGGGGAGCTGAGCTTTCGGGGCTCCTCAAGGGGAGTCCTGGCCTCCCTGAGGAGGCCTCCTTGAACTGCTCCTACACCCCCATACTGGAAGACAACCATCCTATGGTTTACCAAATGAATCCCCAAACCTCCTATCGTCAAGTCTGAGTCTCAGAAGCCCCATCCACAGGACAGAGAAGAGGTGCCCAATGGGCGCTCCCAGGTTGTGGTCTTGACAGAAGCGGAGTACCACGCCTTTCTTCCGCGAAGCTGCTGGTGCACACAGACCCCCAGCCCTCTGATAAGCAGGAAGCGTTCTAAGCACTGTGCCAGCAGCCTTCCTCAAGGAGCGGCACACATCCACAAGCGACCATCTTCAGGGAGCTCTGGGGGTGGAAGGTCTGAAGGAATGCCCCTGAAGACCTGAGGATTTCATTTGGCAAATGATTAACTTCTGGCCTGTTTGCTCCCCCCACTAACTGCAAAGTGGTCAGTGCCGTTACACACACCGGCGGTAAGGAAAAGTGAGAAACAAAACAAAATCAAACCAAAGAAAGGGAATCTAGTACAAACCAGCGCCTATTATACTGGTGAAAAAAAACCCCTGCAAAACTGAATTTGGGAGGCATTGCCTGTGGGTTTTAATTAACCATCTTGCCCTTGTTCCCCATTATCATTGATTTGTGTGATAAGTGCCAATTATATATGTCATAAGTATACTCCTTTTTGCTGAAGACAAGGGATCTTATGTGTGATGCAAATCAGGATTCTCAGAATGCTAATTTTGTAATGAGCCCATGCATTCTTCAAGGAGTTTATCGTCTACAGGGGGAATAAAACATGTGCATAAATAATTATAATGCAAAATAGGAAACTGGCGTGTCAGGAGACGGTGCAGAAAGAATTATGGTCGAGGAAAGAGGGTGGAGAAGCCAAGTCTAGTTGGGAGACAGGGGAGGCCTGCTTGAAGTGGGGGTGGTGGAGTGGGTTTGAGATTGGCATAGAAGCAAATTGTGAGTAGTGGGCGTGGCCTCCAGAGGCAGAAACAGCAGGAGGAAAATGGAGAGGAGGGACAGCGTGGACCTGAGTGGGGAGTCCGAGGCTGTTTCTCGGGCCCCGGCATGAGGGGTGTGAAGGGAAGCACTGCAGCTCAGGCTGTGCAGGCAGGCGCCGGCTAGATTTCAACCAGATGGAGGGGATACGCAACCTCTTCAAATGCTCCTTGGTGACTGACAAAACCAGAATCAAGAGCTTTGACGATCGATCCCCGTGCAGTAAAGGTGTGCTGTACTTTTGGAAAGCCCATATTGACCTCTCAAAGTTACCTTCCCTGGCTGAAGGAGGCTTTTCCAGATGCCAAACCACGTTCCAAGTTGAGTTGATTCCAGTTCATAGGGACCCCTGCAGGACAGAGTCAAACTGCCCCAGAGGGTTGCAAGACGCAATCTTTTTTGTTTGAGTAGTTCCATTGGTATATAATTCACATACCATACATTTCAAAAGTTTGGTCCTATTACGAAGAGTTGCGCAATTATCACGACAATCAGTTTTAGAACATTTTCTTCTTTCCCATGCTCATTGTTGTTTATTTCTGATAGCCTAGGAGCGGAGCGGTGCTCTGGAGGCATTTCCATGACCCCTTCTTTGGAAGCCGACCGCCACAGTGCCTCTGAGTGGCCTCCAATCTCCAACCTTTCCATTAGCAGCAGAGAAGTTAAACGTCTGCACTTTTTGGGCATCCCCGGTGCCTGGCAGGTGTTCTCTAAACATTTGTGGAGGGGCTGGACGGATAAAGCTGCCCTCACAATGGAGAGGGGCCCAAATCAGACTTCCTCTGCTTGGGAATGTGGATGAGCAAACAGAAGGAGGCTTTGTTTTGATTTTGTTGTTAATGGAAACTCCTAGCCCGGTATTTTCCAAACTTTCATCTCCACAGCAAACACCTGGGAGTTTTTGCTAAAATACAGTTTCAGATTAGGCAGGTCTGGGTTAAGAGAATCTGCAGTTCTAACAGGATCCCAGCAGAGCCAACGGCTGGTCTGTGGGCCACAGTTTGAACCACAAGGTCTTTACGCCGCCTTCCTTGGCGTGCTACCCAGAATGGGTGAGTGGAGAGGGGGAGATGGATGAGACAGGCACGAGCTGTCAGAACAGAGACTTTCAGAAAGAAGGAGTGGGTAGAAACCAGGTTCTAAATGGATCTGGGTTTTCAAAGACAGAAAGAAACTTGACCCCAAGAGAACAAGAAGGAAGGAGAAGGGATGAGAAGAAGAGGAAGTTCTTGCCTGGTCGTGTCTACCTTTCAAAGACACAACCAGGCAAGAACTTCCTCTCTTGGAGACCTCACACAGGTGGGAAAGCCGGCCTCTTCGAGGAGCAGTGTCACAGGTTTAAAATGAAACACACCAGGCCCGCTGTATACTCTTCTCCACATTTTGCTGCTTTGGTGCCACTTAGGGAAAGAAGATGGAGGATCCATCCATTCACGGGGAGTGTCAGCGAGGGACCAGAGCACTGAAGGCAGTTGGAAGGGCATGATTGTAAGGGTGGTCCACAGGAAGGGAGGTCTAGGCACTGGTGGAAACATGGTGACTCAGTTCTTGTCCTTCTAGAACTCTCATGGGGGAAGGCAAAATCACACAATGGACTGGCATCGCCTTTCAGATACATATACCCATAGACAAATGGAATGAAAAGATAAGGGGTTTTCCCCTGAGCTCTTTGAAGCCCCCTCACTCTGTACCCTAAGCTGACGATAAATGTGCATGTAACATTTCACTCTGTTAAACGACAAGGTCTTCATGTTGCAGCCACGTGGCTGGCGGCAGCAAAGGATAAGTCAAAAGGAATGCTGTAGAAAAATCAAACACACAAACAAATCCCTCTCTGGCACCGAGTCGATGTGGACTCACAGCCACCCTACTCGACAGGGCAGAACTTCTCTTGGGGGTTTCTGAGACTGCAGCTGTTCATTGGAGAGCTTTGAAAGCCCTGTCCTTCTTCTCCTGACGGGCTGGGGGTTTAAAATGCAGATCCTGCAGATCCCGGCCCAACTTGCACCCACTACCCCCCCAGGTCCCTCCTCTCTTAAAGAGAAAAGATCACAAGGTGAAGCTGCTGTTTCTCAGCCCCTCTTCCATCCGAGGGTGCGGTCGCCATCTCTCTGGCTCGTCTCCGAGGGACCCAGTGTTCTTGCACCCAGGCCCCCAACATGACTCTTTGGCACCCTTAGGATCCTTTCAATGTTCTTTCCAATTTCTGATGAGCAACCTCCGAACTATAGGGGTGATGGAGCATGATTTTCCTTGAAGAATGAGCAGGGGTTGCGTTGTGATGGGGAAACAAGCTGCACAATGTTTCTGGCCTTTTGCTCACCAGCATATTTTTTTTTCCAGTTTTCTTAAAACTCCCACACATCACCCCGTGTCCTCGAAGAAAATCTATCGTGATTCCTCCAAGGGAATCCTGGAAAAACACTCATCACCGGCCCAGCCGCGCGCCTCAAAAAGCCACCATTTTGACTGAAGCCATGCTAAAGAGACCAAGGCACGTGTCTTGCAAAGAGGTCCTCACAAACCAGGGATCCTTCCGAGAAGGCCGGGAAAGCCAGAAACCGTGCATTTTGCTCGTTCGGCATTCCGTATCTGGACCGAGTGGCAACGGTTGAAAGAGCATTCGCGAATGGTGCGTTGTTGAAAATCGGGGAGGGTTGCAGCCTCTCACCTCACTTATCTTGTTTGTACGCTGAGCACATCATCAGAGAAGCCAGACTCTATCGAGAAGAAGGTGGCAGCGGGATTGGAGGAAGGCTTAGGAATAAACTGCAATATGCAGATGCCACGAGCTGGCTTGCTGGAAGTGAGGAGGACTTGAAGCCCTTGCTGACGAAGACCAAGGATCTCAGCCTACAAGATGGACCACGACACCATGTAAAGAAGACCAAGCTTCTCCAACTGGACCTGTAGGGAGCATCATGATCAAGATGGGGAAAGATGGATGTTATCAAGGATTTCGTCTTCCTTGAATTTATCATCTACGCTCATGGAAGCAACAGTCCAAAGACCCCATGACACATTGCATTGGCTAAATCTGTTGCATCCAACCTCTTTGAAGTTTTGAAAAACAAGGATGGGCACGTTGGGGACTAAGGTGCACCTGACCCAAGGTATTATATTTTCAATCACCTCATCTGCCTGTGAAAGTTGGGCATGGTCCGGAGAGCAGTGATGCCCCCCCCCCCAAAAAAAAAAAAACAAACAAACAGAAAGTTGGGCATGGAATCAGGAAGACTGTAGAAGAACGAGCTCATTTGAATTATGGTGTTGGTGAAGAATACCATGGACTGTCGAAAGAACCCACACATCTGTTTTGGAAGAGGTATGGCCAGAATGTTCCTTAGAGGCAAGCCTGATGAAACTTCTTCTCAGGAGCTGTGGACATGTCCTCAGGAGAGGCCAGTCCCTAGCGAAGGGCACCATACTTGGTAAAGGAGAGGGGCAGTGACAAAGAGGAAGGTCCTTAACAAGATGAAATGACACTGCAGCTGCGACTACGGGCTCACATAGAACGATGGGCGTAAGTAGGGTGCCGGACGAAGCAGTGTTTCCAGCACGGTCACCATCAGAAGGCACTAACTCAGGCACCTGACAATATGGCAGAGAGAATGTGTCTGCAGTCAGCCAACTGATCACAAAGACCCGCTTAGCACGTTCTGTTTGGAATAAACCTGTGCTTGTTTAAACTTAGTAATAATATATTTTGGCTTATTCTCTTACACCAGACTGCCAGTGCACTGCCTATAATCTCGTGGGTCTTACCCTCCCTAATTCCCAATTTATCAGCTTCATCGCTTTGTCTAGACTCTACAGACCAGAAGCATGGGGAATGAAGATCAATGGGAGCAACCTTCAGCCAATCACGAAGAGGAGTGGGGCGCCCCACCTCCCTTGGTTGCGTGAACTACAGCGTGAGACCGCTCAGTTGCCCACCAGGCTAACTTCTTGGTAAGGCCCTCTCCATGGGCTGTCTTTTTGTCCCTGTCTCCTTTCCCCACACCCTGACTGGGTATTTTCTGAGATCATTTCCCAAGTACATTGCTCATTCTGGAACCTTTGCCTCAGGGTCGGACCCATACCGAAGCAAAGGCACTTACGAACAGTGGTGCGTGTCATGAAGATAAGGTGTTCACATCTTGGGATGGTGGAACCTTCCCGAGTGTGGAGTGGCATGGGGCGGGGGAATGTCGGAGGAGTGGAGGAAGGGACTTAGGAGTTGGGGTGATCTAAAGGGGGAGCAAGCTGGATGGTGTTCTCGAGGGTCCAGACGTCTGAAATTGGGGAGGGTGGACAACGAGGGAAGCCGAAGAGGCCGTGGGAAGGAATTGTGTTGAGAGAACACTGAGAAGTTGCTCAGGGGTCGAACGCTATGAAGGAAGGAGTCCGACGAGGTGATTCTTGCCTCTCGGATAGACACCCCGAGTTCAGTGTGGAGGAGGTCTGAGGTGCGGGTGTGGGCGAGATGGAGGCAGAGGCCCTGCTCTGACCCACGGCCTTTTTGCACAGAGTCTTCTCAACAGTGTTTGCTGGAGTGGAAGGTAACTATTAACTAGATATTTGATTGACCAGAACACCCTATTTCCTGGCCAAGCTGAGTAATGTTTTCCCTTAATGAATGTTGCCCCAACCCCCCTCCTTTTTCTTTCTGGGCCGCTACATTTAATCTCATCCAGCTGTTGTCTTTGGGAGAACAGTCAAAGGCAAATCACGTCCTTCTCCTGCCTGCTTTTCTCCACTCCTCTCCCCTGCTCTCCACCCGCCTCCATCCTTCTCTTTACCTCACCAAGTCTTCTCCCTCCACATCATCCCATGTAATAAAGCAGGTTGTTTCTCCCAGTTTCCGTTTCTATTAACAGTGGCATTTAATTCTTATCTGTCACCGGAAACAGAATGACACTTTGTGAACAAGGTAATTGAAAAGTGGGTCTTTAGTCAAACACCCCCAAAGACACAGAGGCCGAGCCGTCTTCCCAGGCGGACTCACCACGTCCCCATCCAGGCGAGCTCATGCTTTTTGGATAGGGATCCCGAAAAGTCCACTTGTTTTTTTTTTTAAGTGTGTGTGTGTACGGGTGCATGATCTTCATCATCTGAAATCACGAGTTATTGATATAAGACAGTCAAGAGATGTGAAAGGAGAGACTCACTTTTTTTTTTTTTTAACTCAGAGATGCCTTCCCATCTGGTCCAACATGTAAGTACCAAACACACCAAGAAGTAGAGAACGGGACACAGCTGTCGGCAGGGTTAGGGTTTAGGTTTCTGGAGTTGCAGAAAGCAGCCCAGATGAGAGGTCCAGGAAGGCTAAAACCCAGGCTTTCATGGCTTCCCAACTGCGTGTTGTCCATTGTCACAGTCGCATCCATTTCACCTCTTCTCTCATACTCTTTTTGAACCAAACTCCCTGTTCATCCCCTTCTTCCACCCAGCAATGAAGGGAAAAAGACACTAGCTGCTGGAGATTTCACATAACCTTTTCTACCCGCTATTTTCCTTGTCTGAAAAACAAATCTAGAGTCGTCAGCGAGGGGTGGGGAAGATCAGTTCGCTGGGTTTTCCATGTTTGACTTCGTGTCCTTTCTTGGCACATTCACCAGTCACCCCCTGCCCCTCACCCTGTGTTCTGGCAGGATTTGCGACATGCAAATTGCAAACTGGTAAATAGCAACTTTGCATATTTTGAATAGAGGAGAACAACGTGGTACCACTCATTCTGTTCACGGAGACATCTGAGATAATGCAGGGAGGGGGCAAGGGCAGACGGAGGGGGCTAAGTATGGTCTTCAAAGTGTTTATTATGCTTATTAAAGCTATTGTACACTGATGAATTAATTTGAATTATTTACATGGTCAACCTCTGAGACAATAACCTGATTGAATCAGAGGATGCAAATGTATCGTTTCTCTTTGAAACCTTAAAAAAAAAACAAAAACACCCAGGTCTCAAGTGGAAGCCTCAGGACTTATGTCTTTCCCCACAAATATCGGTTACCAACCCGCAGTTGTCAAGTTAAATGACATTGTGTCAGAAACCAGGAGAAGGTGGTGACGTGCTTCTTTGGCAAGTCAGTCAACTCCCCTGTGGAATTAAGTCCCGGCCAGAAAATCCTGGGGGGCAGATTCCTCAAAGAAGCCTTTCAATTCCGTTTACCTGAAAATATCGTGCGCTGCTGGACATGAAGGTGTTCATCTGCTAAAATTGCAGTGTTTGGGGAAATGAGATAGTAAGAATGGCTTGATTCTCACTGGATGATGGGTCTGGGCTCAGTTTAGTGGACTGGTCAGGAGTCTGTAGTTTTACTTCCCAAAGCTGTAAGAACCTAAGTCGCTGTCAGGCCTCAAACATCACAATTCCATTCTTTGAAACTGTAGGTTTTTCCATGGGACTTGAGAGTCACTGTCCACACCTATCCTGTTTCAGGAGTGCTGGTGGTGTAGTGCTGCCCATGAGGTTGGCAGTTGGGCTGCTAATCTCGGGGTTAGCAGTTCAACTCCACCAGGTGCTGTAAGGGAGACAGATGAGGCCATCTCCTCCCCATGTCGGAAGTCCCTGGGAACAGTTCCATTCTACTCTGCGGGGACCACTTGGAGTCAGAATTGACTTGATGGTACTTGATTTTTCCCTCCCTAGTTTTGGCAAAATTTTTTTCTTCCTCTTGGCTTTTGGATATTTAAAAGGAATTTTTGTGAAAGGCTCCAAACCTCCTGGGTTAGGAAAAACAGAAGCGACACAAGTGATTCTGAAGATGGAGGCTCTTGTGAGGTAAAGTGAACAGCTTGCATCTTGAATATTTTATGAGATCTAGGTATTAAAACCGTGTTTCTGAGGCAGGAACACAGCGATCTGGTAACAAAAGGGAGTTGGGCCTAAGGGAGGGACGGCAAAGTTTCTTCATCCTTTTAAATGGCACGAAGGCTGAAAGCAGGAGTGGATTATATTACTGTAGATTATTCCTAATAAGGGCTTTAAAAGCTTAATGATTTATTGATTGGCTCTGTACTAATGGGGTATCCTTTATCATGTGAGTGTAAATAAGAGGACTGATTTATGAGGGTCCATGTCAGCCTCCAGAAATGTTTGGTGCAAGTCTTCAGACTTAAAATGAATGCATGAGTGGAGGCACGAATCTCTGCATTATTTCAGGGGATGAAACTGCACCCCCCCGCCCCCCCAAATCTGGAGGAAGACTGACCGATTAGGTAAAATCGAGGCAAGAGAAAAAGCACAGTGCTCTAAAGGAGTTAGGAAGCCAGAAAAGCCCAGAAAACAAAAGAACAACAAAACACGGACACTGTTCATAAATATTCCCTGCTTCTATTTCTCTAAAAGAAGAGAAATGGATTCCCAGCTGCCTTCAGGGAGCAATATATATATATATATATATATATATATATATATATATATATATTAGCAAAAACAAACAAAGAACAAGAAGAGTAAAGGAAAGAAAAATGCTATCTTGTAAAATAAACTACACTTGGAGTGTGTCTGTGTAAGGAAATCAGCACCCCATCCCCAATTGCAAATGAGTTTTGAAAGCCTCCGAGAAGACAGAAGAGAAGCCACCAACAACCAAACTCCTTCTTAGACATCAGCTGAGAGAAGATCAGCAGCGTGGTGGAGCAGAGGGTTTGTTTTAAGAAAAAGACTCATCTTTATTTCTTTCAGGATATAAAACTTGCATTTAAATCAATTCGGAGAAGCACTTTAGCTTTAAACATCAGAGAGCAGGGAGAGCCTATTTAATAAAACAGCATTATTTCATTTTCAAAGAATGATACTGGCAATAGCTCTGGGTTTAAATTCTGTATTCTTTTCCTCAATTATAATTATAGATGGGTCTGAAAGGAAGCCTGCCTATTACTGTCATATTTATTCTTTTGACAGGTGTTATGGGGCTGCAATTTGATGAAATGACTCAAAACGCAGCTTCCCATCCAAATATAATTCTTGTCATCAACGTGAGCGGTTTAGGAAAAGTCCTCCAGCAAGATCTTGAACACCCTAGTTTGTTTTTTTTTTTAAGTAGCAACTCCTATTCGAGAATTTAAGGGCGAGCCCAACTTGAGGTTGTTTCCTATCCCAGCTGCAGTACACCAGGCTGCTCACGGAAAGACTGGCAGGTTGAACCCGCTCGTTAGTGCGACGGGACAAAGGCCTGGCAACCCGCTTCCCTCAGCGTTTCCGCCAACAACGAGCCCTTCGACTCTGCTCAGGCACATGCCCTCTTGGAGGAAGCGTCCATGCTGTGGCCAGGTGTTTCTTGTTGGTGGGCTGCTTGAAGCAAAGTCAAAAGGAAAAGTGGGTGTTTACGGTCAGCTCTTCGGGTCAGCGCTCCAGGAAGGTGCCCGGTGAGGGAAAAGCCGCCCTCGGAGGGCTCGTGGCAACCCCGGAGGCTTCTGGGACCGGGTGTGGTCGGATCGGGCAGGGACAGGTTGCCCCCCCCCCCCCACGCCTGTGTCGACTTCCGTTGCCCTAGAAACATCGAGTTCCCCGCGGGCGACCACGAGAGGGCGCTAGGCGCACAGCCACCGGGCGGGGGCGGGGCTACGCCAGCCCCGGGAGGCGCATGCGCACTTGCTGCCGCCGCGTCCGCTGTCCCGGGTAGACGGTCCCCAGTGGAGGCCGGTGAGCCGCGGCGCGCAGGCCGAGGGCGGGGGCGCGGGCGGGCTCGCCGGGGCGGCGGCGGCGGCGGGCGGGGGTCCCGAGGCTTCCGGGAGACTAGGTCTTGTGTGAGCGCTGGAAGGACCACCTGTCGCCATTTCTTTATTCCCGGCCCTCTCTCGCGTCGGCTGTCATTCATCCCGGCGGGGCGCGCCCCGCACCAGGGCAGGCCGCGGGGGAGCCGCCACGGTCCCCGGGCGGGCGGCGGCAGGGTGGGGACCGCATGGCGCCCCCTCCCCGCATTTCCAGGCCGCCCCTCCGAAGCCCGGCGCCCACCGCCCACGCACTGCGGGCCGCGTCGGCCCTGCGCACCTGCACAAACCCTCGCCTTTGGATCTGGGCCCCTCCCTGGCCTAAGGCCGAATCACGTACCCCCCACCCCACTCCCCCCAGCCCCGGTTTGTTGATATGTCATTCACGTCGCCTACAGTTCGCCCACTGGGAGTGCACCATGCAGTCGCCTTTAGTGTATTTCCAGAGCGCACACCCATCACCACAACCAGTTTGAGAGCATCCTCATGACCCCCAACGAAGCCCCCCGCAACCTTTCAGCCCAATTCTCCACTTCCTGGTAGCCCTAGGCAACAACCTTCTCTAAAACCCAAAAGGCCAACCCACCAGCCCTCTGCTACCCTCGGATCTGGATCTGACTCATGGGTGTGGAGAAGGATAGCTTTACAGCCCCAAGGAGTGAGTATGAATCCGTTCTTGCATTCAGCCAGCTGCCTAACACTACCAGAGTGGACACAAACTAAAATCAAATGAAACTCACTGCTGTGGGGTCCCTTCGGACACATCGGGACCCTTTAGGATGGAGGAGGAGTGCTGCCCCTTTGGGCTGCCCGGGCTGCCAATGTTACAGCTGATAGTGTCCAACTTGATGACCTGGTGGGTAGGCGAACAATGTGTTTGACCCCCAGGGCCCCTGGGACCTTGGGATCGGAATCCCACATTGCAAGACTTCATGGTGCCTGTTAGGCTGTGAGAGTTCCCCGAGGTAGGGCGATCTGGTTTCTTATCTCCAGTACCTAGCTCCCCCTGGGTGTTCAATGACTACATCTTCCTATGCACACACAAGCCAATAGACATTAGCTGGCCAGGTGAGCTGCAGAGAGAGAGAGAGAGAGAGAGAGAGAGAGAGAGAGAGAGAGAACTAGAGGGGATCAGAGGAACCTTCCGGAGTGGGGCCTGGCTACTTGGAGAGAGTGAGCCCTGGGGGTCTTGGAGAAGACCCTGGATGTCCACTAGCACGCAGGCCATAGGGAGAGGGTGTGTGTGAGAGAAAGGGGCTTTGGGCTCTCGGGTCCACTCAGTGGAGCACGGGGTGTGTCGAGAATGAGCTTGAGTTTTGAGTTTGGGTACAAAGCGCCTCTGTGGTTCTTGCCAGTTCAGTGTCATCTTCAGCCTCAGTTGTCTTCCTTTCAAACCTGGCAGTGTAAGGGTTGTAAATTAAGTGTCCCCGGGGAAAGAAAGAGATGGCCTACCTTCCCGAGACATACGGAGTCTTGGCTATAAGTCAGGATCGAGTGCAGGCAGTGGGTTTGGCCTGATCGTTTGCAACGGGGGCACGTGGTAGGTGGTGGTTTGGCTTGTGTCAGGGAGGCCGTTGGTACAAAGCAAGTCTTGCATCAGAAAGGTTCCGTTCACTTCAGATCGTTTTCAGCAAACCATGCATGGTCTCCTGTCCTGCTTTTGTTAGGCCGGGATAGTTGGGGAGTTTCTTTTAAAAGGGCAAAGGCTCAGAGTAGGTTGGGGCTGACAAGGACGGGGTCAGGGCATCTCCTGCCTTTGGGGCAGCAGGTGTTGTAGAAAGAGCAAAGGCGAGGGGCTGAGGCTAAGGCGCTAAGTTGGACCTGGCACTGACACCTGTTGGCTTTGAGACCTGGGGCAGTGCCCATCTGGCTTTACTTTCTTCCTTGGTAAATGGGACGCCGTCAGCCAGCGCTTGTTGGGCTCCTGTTCTGTCCTGAGGAGTCCTGGTGCCACTGTGCTTACACATTGGCTTGCTAACTACAAGGGCAGCCATTCGAAACCACCAGCCTCTCTGTGGGAGAGAGATGAGAGGCTCTCTTCGCCCCTAAAGAGTCTTGGAAACACACAGGTTTCTGAGTTCTGCCCTGAAGCAGTCCTCCCCTGCCCAGTCGGGTCCCTCGGCCCGAGTCAGAATTGACTTGATGGCAGCGAGTTTGCTTTGTGTTTAGGCACCAGACACTGTCAGCTGTTGTGGGGGAATGCAGAGCTAAGCACAAGCTCACCTTGTCTGCCCAACGAGGACCACCCCCGGCCAGATCACAGAGGAAGGGCTAAGTTGGTGTTCAAGCATCACTGAGCTTGTCTGCTAGGCATGCAGGCCTTCTTGAGCTTCCCCGAAACCCCAGTGAGATGAATTCTTTGTTCTCCAGCATAGAGAGGAGGAAGCAGAAAGCCCAGAGAAGTTACGCAAGTGGCCCAGGGTCACACAGTGGTGAATGGCAGAGGGAGACGCATTGTAGGTTTTAGTGTTTTTTTGTTTTCTTTCTAGTCTCCCAAACCGGTGATGTGTACTTCCCTTCTGACCCCAGAGACAGTGTGACTGCCCAGGACAGAGGTGAACAGCCAGGGCGAGACTCTCTGGGACATGACATAGGATGTAGGAGCTGGATGAGGTGTGAAGGTGAAGGGTTAGGGTTCCAAGTGGAGGAACAAGAGGTGCTGAGGAGCATGGCGTGCCCTGGGCCCCTGGAACCGGTATCAACACTAACCACACAGAGTAAGCGGGGGCTAGTCGGGCGCCATGCAAAGTGGGGCCAGATCGGAAGGCAGGCTGTCTGATTCCACAGTCCGTGGACTTCACCTCCAAGTTCAGTGTGGGGCTAAAACATCGACGTCTGAGGAAGATGGGAGTCGATGAGTTCGATGAAGGGGGTGGAAAGTAGATGCTGGAAGTCTGTGTTTTAGGACGTGGCTCTGTGGGGCACTGTCGGGGGCCCTCCAGGAGCGAGAAAGACAGATTAGGAGATGTGCGGAGAGTCAAAGAGGCCATACAGCTCAGAGCCCACGTTGGATGAAGGGAGCGGACCGGAGAGGCTTGAGCTGTGGGGAGGCTGGAGCAGGCAAGGACTCCCACCCTGTTCTAGCTGACCTAAGGTGGAATCCAGGAGTCGGGGGCTGCCCATCTGGTGTCTGTTTCTCGATTATCCCCAGTCCAGAAAGGCAGTGGCATACTTTAAAGAGAGGTCATGTTTGAGCCCAGTGTAGCTTGGGTTAGGCTCAAACCCATTGCCATTCGATCGATTCCAACCCCTACCGATTTCCCCTTTCTGGACAGGGGGAACTGCCCCTGTGAGTTGCCTGCTTTATAACTCGTCATGGGAGTACTAAGCCCATCTTCCACCCCAGGAGCAGCCGGTGGTTTCAAACCGCCGACCTCGCCGGTAGCAGCCCCCGTCATAGCCACTCTGCCATCAGGGCGCCCCTGCTCTAGGCTCCCGAGGACTTAATTTCTGGGTATGTTCTGCATTCTGTTCTTTCTCTATTTCTTGACTATGAGCTTTTCCGCCTGCCTATTCTTGGGTGCTCTGTGTGTGAGCACCGTGAGGGAAAGGGGCGGTGGGTGGGCATATTTCTCAACACCACCGCCGGAGTTCCCGCCTTCCCTCTGTGGTCTCATTTCCTCTCTGTTCCTTCTTACTTGGTCCTGTTCACAACCCCCCGGCGCCCCCCTCAGCTTTCCTAAAAGCCGGTTTTTGCCTTCCATTGTAGCTGGTTTGCTCTGTCCCTGTAACTGACATCAGCCTCGTGGCGTTTTAATTTATTTTCCCATCTGCTTATAGAAAGGACGCTGTAGGTGATGCCCTGAGGTTTCTAGAACACACGGAGCAAGGTTGAGAAGGAGGTATGCACCACAGGCCAGTGAGCGCCTCCCTGGTGTTTGACTGTGTCTGGCTGGCCTGCTTCTGACTGTCTGGGAGGCAGACCTGCCGCTTAAGAAGCAGATCAGGGCCCAGACTTCAGGTCAGATGCACGCAGGTCCAGTTCCTGGTCTAGCCATGGACTGGCCTGTAGCCTCTGGCGAGTCCCCCATCTCTCAGAACCTCCATTTCCTCGTTGTGATAGCCACCCCATCAGGTGGTTGTGAGAATGAAGTCACTTCTGGCGAGCTCTAAGCACTTAGAACTGGCACACACCAAGCCTTTAGTGGGTAGGCAGTGTGCTGTCAGGCTGAACCCGCCAGGCCCTGAGCAGGAGAGCTGGGTCAGGGATCAGGCTGTCCAGTTCTATGTTCCAGTATCACGCACATGCTAGGTGCTCAGAGCCCGTGGAGGGGGATGACGTGCAGGGGCAGTCACCGTGTGATGGCAGCTGCCCATGACTCAGGAATGAACTAATGAACTACAAGATGGGGAGAGAGAGAGGCATTTGGTCAAGGATAAATGGGGCCCTTGAGCAGAAGACCAGGGCCATGTGAGTCCCCTCCCCACACACACCCCCTCCCCTCCCCACCGGCAGAGAATGCAGCAGTCGCTCCCAGCTGCAGTCTGAATTACTGGGTCAAAGGAAGTGACGGCGAAGCTGGTCAGGACGCACCAGACCACTGGCGCTCCCTCTGGGCAGTCGCTGCAAACAGGTCAATCGATATTGGAGGGTGTGTGTCTGGAGGAGGGAGAGTGTGGAGGGCTCCGGGAGGCGGGACTGCCTTCAGGCTCCCTCTCTCAGAGGAGGGCCGAGGAGGGGCTGGGAGGATGGTGAATAATGAAAGACCAGAGGTGGGGGAGTCTGAAGTGCAAGAGCAGGGCTAAGCCTCACGGTCGGGACCTTACCGTGGCAGAGTCTACAGTCCAAGCTGCTTGGAATTGGGAGTCCCTGAGCCCCCTGCCACTAGGGAGCAGGCCGAGGGGTATGTGGGTGTCATCCTGGGTGACCTGCAGGGGTGCAGAGAAGAGATGGTTTCTTCTACACTGGGCAAGAGAAGGCTACTCTGCCCTTTGCTGTGGTGTGCCTGCTGTACACTGTCTCCATGAGCGATTTTCCCATTTGTTCCTCCTCCCCCCCCCCCCCCACACACACTTTTCTTGAGTTCCTACCATGAGCCAGTGCACAAGGTGGGTGGTTCAAGGATAGGCTTCCGGCCTTTCATGCCAGAAACCCAGGTTTAGGTTCCAGCTAGTGGTCAAGTTTCAGTGCTAAGACTAAGACTTAGGACTAAGTCCTAAGCCCTCAGACTAAGACTAGGAAGGAAGGCGTGGCGATCTGCTTCCTGAAATCAGTCCATGAAAACTTTCTGAACCACAGCAGCCCCATTGTGACCCATCGGAGGGACGGCACAGGGCAGGGCAGCATCTCCCTTCATTGTGTGGAGGGGCACCAGGCCTTGGGAGGCAACCCCACGGCAGCTGGCACTTGGGAGCGAAATTACGTGACATAGGTACATGTGACATAGGTACATGTGACATAGGTACATGTGACATAGGTACATGTCACACAGGTACATGTCACACAGGTACATGTCACATAGGTACATGTGACATAGGTACATGTCACATAGGTACATGTGACATAGGTACATGTGACATAGGTACATGTCACATAGGTACATGGCACATAGGTACATGGCACATAGGTACATGGCACATAGGTACATGTCACATGTACTTGCAACTCTCAAGTCCAGTGTAGTATACAGGGCAACTAACTGGAAGTCCGTTCTGACTCAGTCGCCTGCTGGGAGGTCCTCCAGGGGAGTTGGTGGGAGCTGAGGGGCCAGAAAAAGGTTTGGAGAAATCAGAACGGAAAGGGGAAGGTGCTTCAGCCCGAGGCGATGCTCAGAGCCGCCCCCGCGTGTAGAGGGCCCCTCAGAGGGCCAAGCCATCCCTTCGTAAGGGCAGGGGCCTCGGACTACCTCAGCTTCCCACCAACCCTGAAGGCAGAGAAAAGGAACCCTTGTAATGCAGTGGTCAGGAATTGGCCTGCTAGCTGCAAGGTCAGCATTAGAGGCCACCAGCCAGTCTGAAGGCGAAAGAGTTCCAGCCTCGAAAACCCACAGGGGTCGTTCTCCCCTGTCCTGTAGGGTCCCTGTGAGCCCGCCTCGGCTCAGTGGCGGGGAGTTGAGGCAGAGAGAGAGAGAGAGAGGCAGAGATGCTGTCTTCTCCACGTTGAGGGTGCACGCCATCCGATGTGGGTGCACACAGGAAGCAGGGGCTGATGGAGGGGGTGCCGTTCTGGGCCCCGGGAGAGGCAGGCAGAGACCATCTTTGCCTGTAGGCCTTCCCTCTGGTGAGAGGGTGAGGCCCACCCTGGCGTGCAGAGTGGTCCCTGCCAACCCAACCGGCTGTGGGCAAAAAACAGTTGAGGAGAAGGCCCCTTCTATGTGGGGGTCGGGAGAAGGGCGGACTGCACTGAAACTGAATGAATGGAGAGGCTGTCAAGAGTTTGCAGAATCAGGAAGACTGGAGAACCAGCCTTTGCTCTGGGCAGGAGCCTAGGTGATCCTGGGAGGACCCGCAAGAACAGCTCAGAATCGGAAGAGCCAGCCAGGACCCACTACTGAGCAGGTCCAAGGACTCCTGAGCGATGGCCAAGCTCAGATCTCAGCGCGGGATGCTAAGCACACATTCCCAGGGCCCGGCTTCAGCAAGGAGGTTGTGAGGTTCTCTGCCCCCACTAGACACTAGCAAACCCACATTTTAAATTAAATTAATTTTTAAAACCATTTAGTTTAGCTCTTCTAAGTAGACCCACACACGAATGCTCCACTAGTTATTACTGAGAGTGACTAAGTATTATAATTGAGCTGAAAATAATCCCCCGCCCATACTCGCTGGGTTGGTTACTAAGTATTGCCTGGGTTTTTGAGTAATGAAGTTGTGCTCTTTCCAAATGTTAATTTTGAGGATGGCAGATGCTAACCATCTGTTACATGACTAGCATTTTACAATATTTGATTAGCACTTTATATAGTTGGGGGAAGCCTGCCAGTGGCATATGCCCATCAGACCGGGCATGTTGGGGGTGGGGGCTGCCCTCTGGTTGCCTGGGAGGTCTGGTCTCCAGTGTGTGTGTGTGTTGGACTGAGGGGTCTCGTCAGGCTGTCAGATGCTTGCTCAGCACAGGAGGAACTCAAGGGGCCCGCCTGAGACAAGCAGTCTGAGAGCTGGGACTACCAGAACCCATCATAGAAGTAGAGTTGGATAGGCTGGGGCCCACCCATCCATTTGGGATCCATTTGGCCGCAAGTGACAAAACCCACAGAACTGCTGCTTTGGCCAAAAGGGAATTAATTGGCCCAGACCCATGAAAAGCTTTCCTGTGGATGGTTTTGGGGTTCAAAACGAACCCTTTGGATTTGACCACTCTTGGTTTCCCTCAGGATTACAGCCCTGCTGGGCTGAGCCCTGGTGGCCTAGTGGTTGTGTGTGGGACTGCGGCCCACAGGGTTGACAGTTCAAATCCAGCAGCAGCTCTCCAGGAGCAAGGCTCCTGCTCCCACCAGGGCGGCGATGGCGCAAAACAAAGCAAAAAGATTACAACCCTGCTTTCTGCTTGACGTCATTTTACTCTCCCAAGCATCCAAAGGAAGCAAAATGGCCTCCCTGCCAGACTCTCAAATCTTGTTTCAAGTCTTAACAGGACTGAGCTGCCGGGTCTGGTCCAGCTTGCCTGCTGCGTTGCTGGGAGCCTCTGATGGAAGCAGCTTAGCTCATGTGCCCATCCTTGAGTCAATCCTTAGTGACCATGTGGATAAAGACTCCGATTAGTCAGGCCAGGACTGGAGTGCCACCTACACTGCCTGGCCTGCCACGAGGATCTCGCGGTGCGCACACGGGCCTGCTTTCAGAAGAAGGCTTGGATGGAGGGGGTTGGGAAACCACCTGTCTTCAGTGTAAGAGCAGGATCCTGCCGAGCCAGGAGGACCTGGCTAACATAGACGTGGAGCTCTTCGCTGCCAGCAAGATCCCAAAAAGCTTCCCCAAACTCACTGCCATGAGAGCCGACCCTGACTCCCAGAAACCCCACAGGACAGGGGAAAACGGTCCCCGAGCCCCCCACATTCTTTTGATGGGCGCAGAAAGCCTTGTCTGCCTTCCGGGGAGTCGCTGGCGGGTTGAACTGCCGACCTTTCATGTAGCAGCCCAATCTGTGACACAGCGCCAAGAGGCCTCCCCGCCGGGAATGAGAAGAGGGCGATGCAAACCAGGTGCTCATTGCCTTTCATGGCGTAGGGGCCCCTGGTAGAACGGGTGATCTTGCTGGGCGTTTGGGGGAGGTTGCCTCCCCCGTCTGTTAGTTTGCTGTAGGGTTAGGGCAGGCACTTCTGGCGCGTGTTTTAGCTCCTCCATCCGCAGCAAGGACAGCCTCGTTCTCATAGAGCGGCAATCTGGATAGAGGGGAGGGATTAGATTCCACTCATCAGGCCAGTGTGTGAGACAGCAGGCGAAGCCAGCTGTGGGTGGCATCCGGGAACCTGGCCCGGTGCCATCTCAGGTGTGGCAGCAGACGCCCAGGCAGGGTAGAGTGCACCGTGCCTGTGAATCCCTGAGGGAGGGGCCCTGAGCGGTGAACACAGGGCATGGGCAGGAGGACCCTTGATGCAGTTTGTCCAAACCCTTGCGTTCTGGGATCTAGACCTGGGGAGAGGGGCTTCGGCTAGCGTTGCGGGTTCTTTAAGAGAAGCGTGCATGGCCATGGAGTGATCCTGGCTCCCAGCGATCTTAGAGAACAGGGAACTACCCGCAAGGGCCCCACGTCTGTAAGTATCTATGGAAACAGACCCACGTCTCTGCCCCTTCAAGCAGCCGGTGGGCCCACATTGGGGACCTTTTGGTTAGCAAGCCGGGTGCTTCACCTTGGCACTACCAGGGCTCCAGGAGAGAGGCATCGGGAGTTAAAAAAGTGAACTCTGCAGCCCAGAGTGTGTACTGTGAGGTCCCATTTACAGAAAACTCCAGATCTGCAGTGACCGGAAGCAGATGAGTTGCTTGCGGGTGGGGTGGGGTGGAGAGGAAGGGGTGGGGGGTCACGAAGAGGCGCTCAGCAATGTTGGGGGCGATAGAGACACGCGTTCCTGATTGTGGAGATGGCCTCGGGAGTAGGCCTGGGTCAGCGCTTATCACATTGTGCACTTTAGACATGCTGATCCCATGCCGGGTGAACCTCAGAGTGATGGGCCACATGGGTGAACCCCTCGGCAGCTCAGGGGAGAGAATGCGCCTCTAATTCCATTGCGCTGGGATGCACTGAAAGGCACGTTGTAAAAAGTGGCTCTGGAACCAGATGGTCTGGGTGTTACGACTCCAGCTCAACCCTGCCAGCTGTCTGGTGGAGGTAAGTCACCTGGCCTCTCTGTGCCTCCATTTCCTGAGCCCTTCACCCAGGGTGGATTGTAGTACCTCTCTTAGAGGTCGGGTGGGCCAAAGGTGTTAATCTTGGGCAAAGTGGAGCGCACACCGTCCAGGTGCTCGGTACTTAGTATTCTTACTAATAACTCACAGTAAAAGGAGATCGGGGTCCAGGCCGGCACACTATGGCACCACTGTGCAGTGGCTTCCTGTAGAGTCCCAGGCCTGGCCGGGGCCCGAGACTCAGCACCTCCAGCACCCGGTGCCCTGGGTCCTGAGTCCGGCCGGAGTCAGCTGACTTCTCAGGACTGGCCGCACAGACTTCCTGCCCCTTCTCCTCCCGTCAGTGACACCTGTCTATGCACTGAAGCAGCTTTCCAGAAAGAAGCCAGCCTTGATGGCCCACCTCTCGCTACTCTCACCGGGGGACGGGGGCCCGCTCCGGGCAGGACCTCCCTGCTTCACGGAGTGGCCTGCTGCGGGGCCTAGGAGTCTCGCTGTGTTTTCCAGGGGCAGTGGATCTCCTGCATGGCCCCGCTCCCGGGGGCAGAGCTGGTCCAGAGGCCGCTGCAGCTATACCGATACCTGCTGCGCTGCTGCAGGCAGCTGCCAACCAAGGGCATCCAGGAGCATTACAAACATGCCGTAAGGCAGGTGGGAGCAGGCGGAGGGGGGTGGGCCGTGGGGGTGGGGGGAGAAGCCTGGGATGGGCCAAGAGCAGGGTGCTAGGTGGTCTCTGGTGGCGGGCGGCAGTAGTGCGGTAAGGACAGAATTGGATGCTGCTTGGTCCAGAGCCGCCCTCCACGAGCTTCCAGGGCTGGAGTCGGCAGCCAAGCAGGTAAGTCAGCGTGTGCCACGGTCACGGGGCTTCCTGCCAACAATGCACAGGAGCAACCTCGGGTGAGCCCCCCTGTGGGATCAGAGACCGCAGCACGGGGCCTGCCCTCAACTAAATGGTCAGAGGCAGGAAGCAGAAAGACAGGCCGATGAGGGGCTCCTGACCATGAAGGGCTTGAGCCATGGCCATTCCCTGGACAGAGCCCCAGATAGTGCATCTCCTGTCAGCAGAGCATGCGTTGGACAGCAGAAAAGTGGGGGAAGGGAGACATCAGTCAGTGTAAGACATGAAAAAATCATAATCATTTATAAATGATTAAGAGTGAGGGAGGAAGGGAGGATCTGGGGAGGGAGGGTGGGTAATGAGAAGCTGATTGATCCCAAGGGTTCAGTAGAAAGAAAATGTTTTGAAAATGATGATGGCAGCAAATGTGCTTGCTACAATGGACGGACGGATCATAACTGCCATATAAGCCCCCAGTTAAAAGGTTTGGGAAAAAAACAAGGTTCTGTCTAGGTCTAACTCAAGACCCATGAGGAAGAAAGGCCTGGCAAGGTGTTTCCAAAAACCACCTTCTGCATCACCACAGCCTGATCTGTGCTCTGATCCTAGGACTGGTCCCCAGCCAGGCAGTATCTCATTCTGCCGTGCATGGGTGGTCACAGGGCAGGACAATCTGATGGCAGCTGCAAATAACAGAGACGTGAGGACTCAATGGAATGGGGGATCTGGATTAGATAATGGCCCAGCACCCCCCCCCCCCAAAACGAACAAGCAAACAGTGGCCCAGGCCATTACCGAATGATTCATGCAAGTGTGACTGAACTGTCGATGAGAAAGCAGAACTGCATCAAGATCATGTTTTGTGAGCATGACAGTGCCCTGTTAGGACATGCACAGCTACACATATCAAGAGGGAGACTCAGGCAATGTGGCAGACGACAGCAATCGGTGATTCTGGCAGGGAGTTCTTGGTCTGTAACCTTCCTGCCAGATATTATTTCCAAATAAAAAGTCAAAGGCTAAGATTAATACAAGTAAGAGTATGGGGGTGGGAAAAGAGAGGTAATAGCAGAGAAGTGGGAACAGCATGTCGGGCACTTGTCAGGACTTCCCAGAGACGGTCTTCAAGGACGACGATGAGGATATGTGGTGGGTGTGGGAGTGATGGGGAGATGGGCTTCCCCCACTGCTGTTTGGGTGCCGGGTGCCGCCCACTGCTGCACCACTTCACCAGCAGAAGGAGCCCAGAGAAAGCACAGGGGTTCCCCCGGCCCCCCACTGCTAGGAGAGGCCACATTGCTCTCTGGCAAGATAGCCCAAGAGGACATCTCCATTGGGAGTGGAGTGGTGGCTTTCGTGCCTGCAGGAGTCCATGGCTCACTGAGAGGTTTCATTTGAAATGACACATTTCTGCTGGTAGACCTGGGCTCCCCACCCATGAGTCAGAATCCACAGAGCGGTGAGCCGTCTCTCTGTTTTGTGTTGTTTTTTGGGTGCTGGCCTGTATTGTCACAACTGCCCTGCCAGGGCAGGAGGGTGGGGCTTCGCAGAGGAATAGACTAGCAGTTAAAGACTGGTGCCACTGGGGCAGTGAATTCAGTGCACCTGGCTCATGGCAGGTGTCTCGCAGCTCCAGGTATCTCGAAGAGGCCTCGCCATCTTCCTTTATGCTTCCACTTCCAGAATTTCCTAGCCCACGCTGATGAAGACGACCCCCAGAGAATCCGGCAGATTATTCAAAGAGCCATTGAAGATGCTGACTGGATCATGAACAAAGTGAGCATTTCACCACCACTGCAGCCACCAGGGGGCGCCCCTGCCCCACCACTGCATGCCCCTCAGTTGGGGGCACCTGATTGTAAATGAGATGGTTATGCCTTGCTGGGCGGGGGGTGGGGGGGTGGCGGGGAATGCTGAGGAGGTTCCAAGGTCAACCACGCCTTTCCTCCTGTAGCCAAAAGGGCACGGCAATGCCTGTGCCAGCTGCATTTGTTTTCTGCAAAGCAGGGAGGTTCCCCCCAGTCCCTAAAGGTGAATGGCTGCTGCGTGTGCACAGAGTATGGAAAGGGGCTGGAATGATCCTCTTGGAGCTCAAGGGCTGGCAGCAGCACCGTGTGGTGTGTCAAGGCAAACACTGACAGGGCAATAGTGAGCTCCCTGTTCCGGGGGGTGAGAAGGGGAAAGTCACAAGGAGGCAGGGCTGCTCAGGGACCTGTTTGGGTGGAGGAAGGGTCTCTAAGCCAGTTGTATCAAGGGTATGACCCCCAACTCATGCTGTCACCTGGTGTCACAGTGGAGCTACTGTGCTCCACGGGGCTTTTGGTGGTTGATGCTTGGGAGGTGGTTTGCCAGGCCTCCCTTCCGGCCCTGTCCCGGGGGACTCCCCCTCCAGCCTTTGGGTTCTCCGCCCCACACATGAACGTAGGTTTGTCCCTCCCTGGGACTCAGATGGAAAGACTGGTCCTTAAACTTGACCTTGGAACAACCCAGGGAGCTGAGCGTGCCCCTGGCCCCAGGCCTAGTACATCCGACCACACTTCCCGTCCCCTGACACTCCATGATTGGACCAGATCTTGGAGAATCCTCCACCTGGGATTTCTCTCCCTGCCCCCTAAACAGAGAGGCCAGCCTAAAGATACCACACTTTTTCATCCACATGCCCTTCAGCCCCAAGTCTCCATCATCTCTCCCAGCCCCACCAGTTCCTTTCCCATTGGAGAAGAAAGGGGTCCAGGCGCAGGTGGGAGCCTTGGTGGAATAATTCCCACCCAGGGCCTGCAGAGAGGGCGGCTGAGCCGGGTGGGCCGCCCGCCCTGCCTTGGTCTCTTGCACAGCTAACAGCCTCTCTGTCTTGCAGTATAAGAAACTAAATTGAGAATCCTAGACCAGAAGCTTGAAGCCGCCCTGAAGACACCAGAGGTCGCTGTCCTCCGGGGACTGGGCACCAGCATCTGTGGACCCACCCCCAGCTTCGTCTTCAGAGAACAAGATGGCTCTTCTCACCCTCTTCCTGACGCCCGGCACCGCCTACGACATGGGGTTTGGGGAGAGCGCCATCTTTCTCTTCTTCATGCTTTGCTTCTTTGTGTGCGTGTTCGTCTTTTTCTACTTTTCTCTCAAAATGGTTCACTTATTCTGGAGGTGCCTGAACAGCGCTCTGAGACCCGAGGCTACCATCTACCCAGATGGCATCCTGACCAGGGGCAGGAACGTCACCTTCAGAATCAGGCAAATCCATATGTGAGCCCCCTCCCCACCTTCCTCAGCACAGCTCCCTGTTCAGGGTTTTTGGTCTCGACGTGCCCGCGCCCCCCCCCCATCCCCCCCAGCAAAATGGCGGTCCTCGGGCTGTAAGGAGAGTTAGATAAGACAGCGTCTGGGAGGCTGGGGTGGTGTCTGTTGGGTGTTTGTGCCGGTCGAAGCCCCTCGCTGTGCCATCTTCTGCGTAGAGTGCTTAGACGCACAGCTTTGCTGCCATGCTTCATCGATGGGCTTGCCCCTCAGTGCTCAGGAGGCTGGTGTTCTGTTCCTACTTGTGTCCTCAGAGTCCTCAGTGTTGTGGGTGCCTTCCCAGCAGCCCCTCACCCCATGTCTGTGTGCCCAGGAAAGTAGACCACCTTGTCCACCTGCTCAAGAAGGAGAAGCCCCCGTCCCTGCCTTCCAGGAGTTGGCAGGAGCCCTGAATGTGGTGGGGTACCTGCAGAGCAGGGAGGTGTCCCAGAGCGGGCACGGACCTCTTGGCTTTGCCTCTATTGTGGGAGGAAAGGGGGGGGGGCCAGAAAGGTCCTGGAAGAACTGGCCACCCCAGCAGGCCCAGTGGGGTGAGGAGGAGTCCCCCAGCTGGCTGGCCAGGGTTCTGCTACGGGGACCTCTTCCTAGCAGAGCTTAAAAGCATTAGAGAGATCCTTGGGCGTTCCCACGAGTCAGAGGGTGGATTAGCCAAAGATTAGGACGGGAGTTATGGGGCCAAGAACTCTTGGCCAGAGGGTCGAGCCAGCAAACCTTTGTGTCCTTGTGCCCTTGCGATTCAGCTGCCTCCGTGTGTGTGCAGTGACCAGCAGCTACGGAAATAAACCTCTCGTTGTGAACTCTGTCTCTTCTGGAACATTTAAACGATCGCTTCCCCATCACATGTGTCAGATGGAGCCCCTGAGCATCCCACATGGTTAAGTTCTCCAATGTCCAAAGGCTGGCCATTTAAGCCCTGGCTGGTACAGGGCTCACGCATTGGGCTGGTCACCATAAGGCCAGCAGTTCAAAACCCCAGCTGCTTCACGGGAGAAAGAGGAGGCTTTGACTCCTTCCATGGTGAGTCTCAGAACCCCAGGGGCACCTCTACCCTGCGGTGGAAGGTCCCCGTGAGTCAGCCTGGACTCGGTGGCAGGGAGGTTAGAGGCAGCGAGGAAGTAAGGCTGGGAGATCCACTTCCCCAAAATCAACCAACGAATACACACAGAACAGAACTCTCATCGGACACACGTGGGACCCGGTCGCCGTGAGGCAGAAGGAACTCATTGGCAAGAACAAGGCAACTGGGTGCTGACCTCCTACCGTGGGATACGTGGGCCTGGAAGTTGCTCTGCGGGGCTCATGTTTTGAGGGGCAACAGGTTTGTCCGACTGCTGAGAGTGGGCGAGCTGAGGGGTTTCGGGCTCTCCCCAGCTGGAACGTGCCCATCCCGACCCCTGTTGTCCAGGCCCTCTGAAGGAAGAGCCTCGCCCGGGTGGGAGCACCATGTCTCCATCACCAGCAGGGGGCTGCTTGTGTCCTGGATCTTGCACTGGCAGGCCGGGGGCAGCCAAGGGTGGCCAGTCTTGGGGAGACAGTACCCTGAACTTTGAGTTCACAAATAGGTGTTCCACCTGGTCGTGGTGACTCACCTCAGAGTGAGACCATGGGTGCCCAGTGCCCCTCTGAAGGGCCAGGCTTGGGACTGTGTGCTGGCTGCTCAGGACCCCTGCCAGCCCTGCGATGCCAGCAAATAGTAAGCATGGCTACCCCCAGCGCTGATCCCAGCCGGAGAAACGGGCACTGAGTGAGGCCTGGGAGAGGCTTGCCCATCCTTGGCAGCAGCCTTCCCAGCTCTGCCCTGATGGTGACCCTGGGTGGGCTGTCAGCCAGCTAGGCCCTGCAGCTCTGAAGTGCACACAGTTTTATTCAGAGTAGCTTCTCAGCAAAGGGAAGAAGGCGATGAAGACATGTTGGCCCCAAGAGTCAGGGAGTGTGTCAGAGAGAGCGCTTTGATGGAAGGAACGGGGTGTGCGTTTCAGCTGGATCCCTTGGTGGCATGACTTTGGACTTGTGCCAGCCAGCCCGCCCGCCTCGTTTTCCTCCCCTGCCTCGGGTACCTGTGTCCCAGGGGCCGGGGAAGTGAGAGCAGAGCAACACATGGACAGGCAGCCCTGGGGCTTCCTTCCGCTTCCCTTGAGGTCGGTCCCTCATAGAGGCACATCCGTGGAAACAGGACTCAACCGTCAACAGCTGCAAAGGCTGAAGGACCTCTCCATGGGGGTGATGGCAACTTTGAGACATTTCTCGCCAAACCCAAGTCCACCCCAGTGCCACCAAGTCTGATTCCAACCCGCAGCGACCCCACAGGACAGAGGGGACTGCTGCCCGGGGCTGCTGAGACGCCAAGTCTCTGATGGAAGCACAGAGCCTCATCCTCCTCGCGGAGTGGCTGGCTGGGTTGGGTACGGCCAGTCTGACAGCAGCCTGGTGCTTAGCCTGCTGCATGCCAAGGAACCCCCGAGATGCCTCTGCTCCTGCCTCCGTGACTCCCCACCTCCCCCCTGAAGACACAATCCTGGTGGGAAAGGACCTGGGGGTCTGGCACGGAACCCCCTCATGTCTTCCTGTATGTCACTTTGAGTTCTCTGCGTGTGGCTGTGAGGGCTCGATCTGCATGTGCCTCCCCATGAGATACGGTCAAGCCCTACCTGCTGTGTGTGGCCTGTGACCTCATTGGAAAATGGCATCTTTGTAGCTGTCATCAGGTAGCGTCAGGTCATACTGGAGCAGGGTGCCTCCGTTCCTCTATAAAGGGACAGAGAGACACAGGCGAGGGAAGCTGGCAGGCGAAGACAGAGGCAGCTCTTGGTGGTCGGCTGCTCCAGGCCAATGGATGCTTAGGGCCACTGGAAGAGAGAAGAGAGGTGAGACTGCAGACCCGATTTGGGACTTTTCACCTCCAGGACTGGGGGAGGATCATTTTTCTTATCCCAAGCCACGCTGTTAGTGGTATTTTATGAAGGGAACCTAAGGAAACAGATGCAGCACCCGTCCTTGCTCTAGTTTCTGATTCCGCCATGATCTCTGCGTCTCCTGCCCTCAGCCGACCTGGACTCGTAATTCCAAAGAGCGCTGAGCTTGTACGCCAGCAGACTGGAGGTGCCAGGCCAACCTTGGCCTCTGTCTCCCCCCGGGGTTGTTGCTGCTTTCTGATGATGGTGGAGGCTTGGCGTGGGCGTGGGGGTTTCTTGGCCAAGTGCTCTGGAGTCTGTATTTGTGGTTGTCCGGTGCTGTTGTGCCACCCCTGACTCATGGCCACAATAGGACAGAACACTGCCCAGCCCTGTTTCGTCCTCACCGTGGGTAGGTTTGAGCCCATGGTTACAGCCACTGTGTCACGTGCTTCCTTCAACAGAGGATGACATACTGTCTCGTTATGGGCCCGATCGATATCTCGCACCCCCTTCTTCCAGGAAGTCTGTCTTGAAACAGACAGGGCAAAGCCAAAGTCAAGGTCACCCAAAGCCCAAACCCAAACTTCTTGCAACCAACCTGTTCCCATGTCCGTCTTGTTTCCCTAGGGGTGGGGACTAAGTTATGCCAGTCCCCAGAAAACACAACGAAACAAAGGAAACACAACGCCCTTTGGGCTGTGACAAGGGAGAAGCCAGGCAGGGTGGACATGAAGGAGTCACACGGTGAACCTGCGGGTAGAGATGTTCGCCCAAGGAAAAGCTCCAAAGTTCAAGAACCGAGACTGGTAGATCCCAAAGAGGTTCAGGGCAGGGCTCAGCCTTTCCAGCTTGTGGCTCCGGCCTGGAGAGAAGAGGGACCGTCCTGGCAGCGCAGTAGCCTGAGCGTTGGCTGTTGGCATTCACCAGCAAGCCTGTGGCCTGGACGCCGAGACCTGATGGGGTTCAGGGTGGGAGTCATGACCAAGGATCCGCCCACGAACTCATCACCAACCTGCCGCCTGGTGGCCACCCAGGCGACTCCAACTTGCTTTTACCCCATGTGTGTCAACATCCTGGCCACCATAGGGGCTGCCTGTATTTACTCATCCTGGAGATTATGAGTTCTCGCTATCTATTTACTCTCGTAAGGAAAACAGCCTGCACGTCAGGAAGGGATATGACAAAAGTCAAGACTGTGGTGAGACAGCTTGGGGAACACAAGGTGACACAACTCGAGGTTGTTGGGGGGGTGATTTTTCAGAAAGTTATCGGACTCTCACGCCCACTGCTCCCTCTCTTCTTCTGTTGTCCCACCTATGGCAGAATGGGAGACTCGGGGGAATTTTACCTTGGTTTCTCCACTTAAGAAATAGGATATGATAGGTGCTTTTCATTTTTAATGGCTGTAATTATTGTCTTGTCAAATCTTGAGATTTTTTTTTGGGGGGTGCATATTATGTTACAGTGAGAATCCTCCACGATTTAAAGAAACAATTGGTAAGCATTAGTGAAAATCTGCCAGCCTTTCTTATATTATGTGTAAGTGCTGAAAGGAATGCTGGTTTTTCTCATGCACCTTTCTTTCTAGGAAAGACAGGAAGAGCAGTGATTTCACGGGGAGCTCTGCTTCTGACCACCCCAGTCTCTGGAGCACCGTGCCCAAGACACAAGAGTTCTGGCTCTGTGTGACGAGATGTGAAATGGCACCACATTTGTATACCTCATTAAAATCTCCATCTCCCCACCCCTGCTTCCCACCTCACCGCTTGCTCTCTCTTCTTTCTGTTGGTAAGGGTATATATTTGTTTTCAATTGGTGGCTCCTACAACTCATCACCAGTCATACATTTATCCGTCGTGTCAAGCACAGTTGTACATTTGTTGCCGTCATCATCCTCAAAACATTTTCTTTCTACTTAAGCCCTTGATATCAGCTCCTCATATTTTCCCCTCTCTCCCCACCCCCTCCCTCATTAAACCTTGGTAATTTATAAATGATTATTATTTTGTCATATCTTACGCTGGCTGTGTCTCCCTTCATCCACTTCTCTGTTGTTCATACCCCAGGGAGGAGGTTATATGTCGCTCCTTTTAATCAGTACCCCCTTTCTATCCTGCCTCTTCATCACCCTCCTGGTATCGCCACACTCACCCCTGGTCCTGAAGGGGTCATCTGTCCTGGATCCCTGTGTTTCCAGCTCCTATCTGTACCAGTGTACATCCTCTGGTCTAGCTAGATTTGTAAGGTAGAATTCAGATCATGATAGTGGGAGAAGGGCACACTAGGGGGTGGGGAGCATTTAAGAACTAGAGGAAAGTTGCGTGTTCATCATCACTACACTACTCTGACTGGCTCCCTGCTCCCTGAAACCCTTCTGTAAGGGGATATCCTGTAATCTACAGATGAGTTTTGGGTCCCCAATTTATACTCCCCCTCATTTATAATGATACAATTTTTAGATCTTTGTTGCCTGATATCCAATCCCTTTGACACCTCCTGTGGTGGCACAGGCTGGTGTGCTTCTTCCATGTGGGCTTTGTTGCTTCTGAGCTAGATGGCTGCTTGTCTATACTCAAGCCTTTAAGACCCCAGTCGCTATGTCTTTTGATAGCCAGGCACCATCAGCTTTCTTCACTGCTTTTACTTATGCATACGTTTGTCTTAAGCGATTGTGTCAGGAAGGTGAGCATCATGGGATGCCAATTTAATAAAACAAAGTGTTATTGCATTGAGGAAGTACCTGAGTGGAGGTCCAATGTCCATCTGCTGCCTTAATATTAAACCTATAAATATATGCACATAGATCTATTTCCCCATCATCACATATATATTTACCTATGTACATGCCTGTATTTAGACCTCTATAAGTGCCCTTTGCCTCCTAGTTCTTTCCTCTATTTCCTTTTACTTCCCTCTTGTCTTACTATCAGCCTCCATCTGGGTTTTGGTATTTCCTTTCGGTTAAATTACCCTTGATCAAGCCCTATCAGGCTTCTTACACCCTCCTCACCACTGATTTTGGACTACTTGTTGTTCCTTGGTCCCTGGGTTTGGTAACACCACTTCAATTCCCCCCCCCCACACACACACTTATTCTCCTATATTGCCCCTGAACCATCGATTTTGTTGTTTTCCCCTCCAGATTGTTTATTCAATCTATCTTATCTGGATCATCCTGTATAGATAATAATATGCACAAAAGCAAGACAGCGCAAAACCAAGCAACACAAGAAGACAAAATAACAGCAATCAATGACAAAGAGAAAAGCCTGTAAATAGTTCAAGGTCTGCTTGTTGACCTTTAGGAGTGTTTTCTGGTCAAATCTGATGGGGTGCCTAGCCTTGGCTTTCCATAGGTTTTTCAATGACTGCTTTGTCTACATGCAGAGCACCAGGCCTTCCTTTCTTCCGAAGCTTTGGTTGAACTTGAACCTCCAAGTTTGGGGTTGCAGATGTACATGTTAACTACTGAAATACTTTTGAGCTTCTCTGAAGAAATGAAAAAATGCTTTGAAGTGGAGTCACTTGAAATCTTGCTTTTAAAAGTTATTTCAAAAGTTCTGATGAGGGAAGGTAAAGGTGCACTTTTTGATCACCAACTGTATGGCTGGGCTGGGTGGACACTGGGGACCCAAAGGTTGGTCCATGGACTGGGCAGAGACTTGGTCTCGTTCACTACTCTAGCCCTACTAGTCCCTGGCACATAGTAGGAATGTCCTGCCATTTGATGGATGAGTTGAAGCCATGACTCTTGGCTCTAGAGTTCTTGTTCCCATTAGGCAGACAGAATTATAATCCCATAACTATTATTCATTCTGAGAAGTGATGAGTTACAGCGGGTCCCCTCCAAAGATGACAGTAGGACAGGTTTATTCAAGGACAGCCTTTTCCACTGGGAGAGTTCTACTTCCACCTGATGAAGCCCAAGGCCTCCTGCTGCTGTCACTAGCAGGGTGTGTGATCTTAAGAAAAAGTAATGCCAGTATCAAGTGATTTTCTTCATTAAAATTACATATACAAGATGTATTGTTAGTTTGCTTTCTTTGAATTTTATGCACATTTACTTGCTATTAAAGAGAAAAGGAAAAATTAAAAATAAAAGGAAAAGGAGAAATGGTGTTTAAAATGATGATAAAGTTGGGCTGAGCCCCGGTGGTGTAGTGGTTGTGTGCGGGACTGAGGGCCACAGGGTTGGTGGTTCAAATCCAGCAGCAGCTCTCTAGGAGCAAGGTTGAGCCTCTACTCCCAACAGGACAGTGAGGCCTCCTAAAATGATGATAAAGTTATTAATGAAGCACAAGAATAAAATGGACATTTTCCCTTTACAAAGTTTTAAAATTCTTATTTATTTTATTTATCCCCCCCCCACCTATACAAAGTTAAGACAGCTTCAAGTCCCATAACAGGGAGTTTGTCAAAAACAAAAAAAGGCAGAGGACCCTTCTTCTGCCACTACCATCGAATAGCAACAAATGTACTGATCACAACAAACACACCTGAACAGCTAAAGACGGAGAGAAAGGCTGCTCATATCACCAAATCACATCATACAGGCAGCCTTGCCAAGAAGGGAGGGAGAGACAGGTAAAAGTCCCGAAGTCCAGCATCAGAGTTCAGTTTGCATCATACATTGTGAGAGTGATTGAGAGAACAATCCAGGGGGGTGGGGGTGGAGAATCTGGGCTTCCTGGGGAGGAGAGGTTTGTAACTCCATTTGCCTTTGGTAACCTGATTGCTTCTATTTGTTGAACAGTTTGTTGTGAGTTTTTTTTT
>PVJH01005156.1:0-115777 GCA_004026705.1 Nesogale talazaci
ATTAACAAACAATGTAAGTGATTTTTGTTTGTATTGCCTATAATAAATTTCACTCCTTGCAATTTTTAAGTACATTCATTCTTTTTTTTGATCTATGAATTTTAAATTTTCATTGCAATCTATAGGCTTATTTTTTTCTTTTTATTTCTTATACCTTTTAATTTTAATAAAGAGTCATTTAATCTGGTTTCCACAATTTGAATATTTTATTACATTATCATTTGTTTCCTAAATTAATGACTAGGGCATGAAAAATTATAGGTATCTAGTTTTAGGTTACAGATTTTGGACTATGCTTGTAATGCAGTATGACTTCAAAATTCTTATGATAACAGTAACATTTACTAACCAAAATATGATGATTTTAATTTCTTCTGAGATTTTATTTTTAATCTTAGGCCATATTGCTAAGAAAATAGAGTGAAGGATGTGTTTTTTTTAATACCATTTTGTTGAGGTCTAATTCAGACGTTATAAAAAGGCCTCATTGTAAGCACATCATTTTACAAAAGAATGGTGTTCCTCTCAGTGGCTAGCAAGTCATCTCCAACGTGTGGCATTCTAACACAGAACAGATTAAAGTGATGCTGAGTTTGGCACAATTTTTATGATATTTAATATGTATGAGTCCATTGTTGACACTATTACACACATCCTTATCATTAAGATTGTCTCTTGTTTTCACTGATATGTTAGTCCGGGTAGACTAGAAGAACAAATTGATAGACACGCATATGGAAATAAGGGTACGCTTTATATACAAGAGGAATAGAATATTAAGAAAGCATCCCAACCGAATCCAGTTCAAAGTCCTAAGTCCCATATTAGCCCATACCCGATACCAGTCTATCACATCTCCTTCTGACTCACAAAGTCACAGGTCAGTAAATGCAGAATCCCGGTGCTGGCTCCTCGCTTCCAGGGCTCATCAGGTTCATCAACAGCATCCAGTGGTGGTAGAAGCAACTCAGCACTGGATAGGATCTCCACGTGACTTCTCCAGCTTCAGCGGTCTGGTTCCATCAGGGTATAGCCATGTGGCTTCTCCTCTGGCTCCTTCAGCTCCTTGGATGCTGCCATCTTGTCTTGTCCATAGTTCGGTGTCTAACTCCCAACAATTGGGGAGATAGCTTCTCATCTCCATGAGGGAAACATTGCGAGATTTCCCAGAAGTCCCAGGAGAAAGCCATGCTCACACAGAACCCTCACTGGCTACTCAATGGCTATCTCCAGATTAACAGGCTAGACTCCACTCCTACATCTCAATCATGAAATTAACATAAACACATGACCACCACAACTGAGTATCTACTAAGCATGATATCCTTTCTACTGCTTGGTCTTTCCTGAAGATGTGTCCAATATAAACAAGATGAAGTTTGGCCACCATGGCCTCTAAGAAGCGTTCCAGTTGAATTTCTTTTATGATTGCTCTGTGTGCTCTTCTGAAACACCATGCCACATTGAATCTTCCTGATGGACACTACAAATCAGAGACGCTGATTCTTTGCATTGTGCAGCTTATAGGCATGTGAAGCACCTGAGAAGATCAGGCACCTTTGAGTCAATAAGGGAACGTCTTTGCTTTCACAACTCTGTAAAGGTCTTTGGCAGAAGATTTTCCCAGTGCAATAAAGACATCACTCAGTTACTTGACTGCTCCTTCACTGGTGTGGATTTCACTTTTTCCCATAGAATCCTTCTTTAATGCAACTTGAGGCTTACATTCCCATGCCGGCTATTTAACCTTAAAAAATGCTGATCATGTCCTCCCCTTTTGGTCTTTTAACTCCAAGTCTCTGCATATTTCATTATAACACTTCACCTTGTCTACACAAGCTACAGGTGAAATTAATCTCTCCCCCTACCCCCTCATCATTTCTTTAACTCACTTCAGATCCTCTACATTCCGAGTGTCCTCTGACATTCATTTATTTATTTCTTCTTTATCATCACTCTAGTGACCTTGAACTTCTGCTTTCCAGTCATCTGTGTTGATTTCATCAAATCTAGTCTGATAAATCCATTGAATAAATGAATTTGTATAAATAAATAAAACATAATATTAAACCAAAAGTATACAATGTAGAAATATATCTTGAAACCTTTCATACAACATGCAAAGCAATGCCTTGTTATTGTAGATATCTGCTACCAAAAAAAGCATTAAAGGTTTATGGACATCATCTAACCAAATTTGGGACAATTACTTCTGGGAAGCAGAGAAAAGGAAGAGGAATAAAATCCAGAAAAACATATACTCTATTGGTCATCACTTTATGAGATAAGATAAAACTATAACTGTAGTAAAAGTTAAGATTTGGTAATGCTGGGTGTAGGTGTAGGGATGACAGTTATACTGTCTATCTACTGTGCCTATGTGTAAGTTATATCATAGTTTACAAATGTGTAAATATGAAAAAGGAGGCACATTGGTTTAGAAACCTGACTGGTGACAGCTTGCAGATAGACTTGGCAGAAATATGGTTCTTGAGCTTCCTGCTAAATGGCAGAGTAAACTAAGTTAGCACATCTACATCCACTAGACATATGATGAGGGGGTGACTGGGCATCCCTGCTCCCCATCGACATAAGGACATTAGAGGCAGTGTGATGGACTTGGGAACAGATGTACTAGGGATGGCAGATTCCTGGGTCATTTATAAGCGCTCTGTGTGAGAAGGATGGAGACTCCCTTTTCTTATATCTGCAGCAAGCTTGTCTCCTGGGCTGACATTTGGAAGTTACAAGTATATTTGCCTCTGATATTAGGAAGCCTTTGATGCAGTCTCTAGCAAGGAATGCCATCAATGATCCAGGACTTTTGAAGCCAAAAAAAATTTATACAGAGGCTGAGCCCCGGTGGCATAGTGGTTGTGTGCGGAACTGTGGCTCACAGGGTTGGCGGTTCAAATCCAGCAGCAGCTCTCCAGGAGCAAGGCTGGGCCTCTCACTCCCACCAGAGGGTCAGTGAGGCCAAAAAAAGAAAGAAAGAAAGAAAGAAAATAAATTTATATGGAGAAAATGAAATCAAATGTAAATTAACCAGGGACCTGATAAACACAGATATGTTTGTATATATTGCTTTGAAGGATATATTACCTTAGAGTTTAGGTGTTTATGTAGAAAAATTACTTCTTAGATGTAGATAAGTTACTTCTTAGAAAGTGGATGCCTTTAAAGTACTATATTAAAAATCTGGTAGATAGAAAGAGCTGAGCTGAATGCAAGTTATGATGGGAGTCAAAAAGAAGTGGGAACCAAAGACTGCACTTCCATATTACAATGTGTTCACTTCAGTAAGACACTATCTTTATTTGAATTTCAATATCATACTTTGTAACAATAAAGTGCACATATTTACCCTTACTTGCATACTACTGTGAGACTTGGGGATGCTAAGATGAAGAAAAACCCTCTGTACAACTATCGGGTATTTGTTTTATGCGTGTTACAAAGAGGGATATGCATGCATGTACACACACACCCTGAAATTTGGCTGAAGTCCTTCCATTCTGGCAATTCAGTGACCCATTCTGACCAAGTGACTTCAAATGTGGTTTATTATACTCTTTTTTTTTTTTTGGTCTTAAATCTATTGGTTACTAAGTAAGTGTAGTATTAATAAATAGAAGTTACTTTTAAAATACACTATGTTATCATAAATAGTCATTGAAAACAACTTATTGAGCACTACTTTGAACCACAGGGTAGGCTACATGGTAAAGATAGTGGTATCTTTAAAGCTCATATATCTCAAATGTGGTCTCTTTGTCCTAATTCACAACAATGGCAAGGAGTAAGATATTCTACAAACAGAAAAGAGGGATATCTTTGCCCATGTTCCCAGAGTGTGTAAAAGATTTTTAGATACAAAGAGGAAAATGAAGCTCAACCGGGTTTGTAAGTTACTTGCTGTGGTGCCTAATATGGCTTAAGAGGTTCTGTTTAATTTAAACTGTTCAATATCTTGGAAGTTAAACCCAGTAAATCAATTATTATACTGCACCATCATGCTTTTTATAGTACTTTAAATATAAAATTAGTGATTCATTGTAATAATTTTAAATGCAAATGTAAAAGTCAGGATAGTGCCAGCATCTTTTTAATTTAAAATCTTCTAAGGAGGTAAATAGCATTAGCTTTATGAGTCCCTGGGAAGAACAAGGCTGGAATTTAAAACTGGTTCATTCTGATTTAATCCTCTACCAAGAAGTTGCATTTCCATGCCAGACATAATAAATCAGAACTACTTTTTAACAAGCTCCCTAGCTGCTTTTGAATATATAAAATAAAGGGCTAATACGTCTAAATCCTAGGTGACTTTGTATGTGTACATGATCACCTGGGGCTGCTGTTAAAAATACAGGTTCTGCCTCACTATATCTGGGGAGGAAATGCACATCTTAGTGGGAGGCTGAACCAGAGGCACTAGCTTAAAACTCTGGTGCAAACTATTACCAAGCAAGAAGGTTGGGAGCTGAAAATCACTGAGGGCGACATCAGAAGATCACTTTTCAAAAGATCACAGACTAGAAATCAATCCCTTGGGAAGGGTGCGCTCTGCACATGTGGGTCACTGCGAGCCCGAATTTACTCCACAGCAACTAGCTACGCCAACAGACACATGTGCCCAAGCCCTTCATTGCAATGGCTCTTCTGTCGTCCTGGTTACTGTTGCTTACTAAGAGTTTGGTATTCTGTAGAAGCATCCGGAAGCACAGCCCCTTTATGTAAATTTACCATTCATCATTACCATAATTTACCACCTCCCCATTTCCGCCATCCACCCTGCGCCCAAAGACCAAGTTCTCCTTGGTTTGTTGCATTTAAACAGAGTTTTGTGGAACTTGCGGTCAGAGGCTCCCGACTGTCAGGAGGTCTGTGAACTGACTAGCTAGCTTCGTGCTGCCTGCTGCCTAATCTGATCCAGTTCTGGGCCGGGATAAGACTACCTGAGTCCAAAACGAAGAGCATATTGAACAAATGTTCGCAAAGCGCAAAGACCGACTTGTCTTTACCCACTCCCCTAGTATTTTATTAGAAAATTCCTTATCCTTACGAAGGCATATCCATAAAATGAGAATGGCATGAAAAGGGTCTTCAAAATGTTTATGGCAAGTGAATATTATGTAAAAAATTGTTAGTTTAAAGGGCTGAGCCCCGGTGGTGTAAGTGGTTGAGTGCGGCCCGCAGGTTTGGCGGTTCAAATCCACTGGTGGCTCTCAGGAGCAGCGCTGGGTATCTCCCATGACCACCAGAGGGCAGTGATGCTTCCCCCCCCAAAATAGTTCAGTTCCCTTACACCATAATAAACTCATACTAACTTGCTAAATGTGCTTGAACAGGATCTAGTTGGAGGAACAAATAAAGATAACACATCAGTTTGACAAGAGTTCTGGCACAGTAACATTAAGCAAGAACGACCATTAAATTTGTGGTGGGGCTTCAAAGGAAGAATCATAAAATTACTGATGCTTGACAAATTGGTTTTGGTGACAATGCCCTAAAGAAACCACCAATTTACAAATAATAAACTCATTGTAAGAAGGAATTGAGTAGCAGCCAATCCACAATAATTTGTAAGGAATTAACGAATCTTGTTCAAGCCCTAACTGAAAAGGACAACAAAACCACTTGTTGATACCACAGACTTCTCAATTGGTTCAGTTTTCCCAGTTGTGACTAAAACATTAAAGTTTAGCAAACTTTCTATTGGATGGGTTCCAAAACTGTTGTGCTCCAATCAAGAGCTTTCAATAAACATATTTTAAAAAGTTGGAACAAGATCCTGAAGCATTTTGACAAAGAACTGTAATGGGAAATACAGTATATCCCAAAGACAAAGCACACTTATAACAATGGCTACCAAAAGGTAGGGATGGTCCTGTCAAAACAAAAGCAGATTGGTTAAAAGTAGAATATGGCACCAGTATTGGGATGTTCAAGGTATCTTGCTTAATGATCTTGTAAGGCGCCAAAGATTAATAACATCTGCTTATTATGAGAGTATTTTGAGACAGTTATGTAAAGTATTAACAAAAAATACCCAGAAAACTTTTTTTGTAGAGTGATTCTCCACCATGACAATGTCCTTGCTTATTACTCTATCAAACAATGCAATTATTCAAAAGATTCAATGAGTCCTATGGATTTTCTGGTCCTGATACTCATTTAACCAGTATACTAAGTAATCTGAATAGCTGAGATAGAAAATGATAGATTATAGATAGATAAATAGATAGATAGATAGATAGATAGATAGATAGATAGATAGGAGAGAGAGAGAAAGAGAGAGATATGAAAAATTCAGCATCAAGTTTGGAGAAAGGCTCAACAACATTGCTGAGTGGGGAAAAAAGGGGGCTTGAAATACACTTGCCAATGAAAATCACAAACTGCCTATTTCAGTATGAATTGAAATTCTGAGTAAAAAAAATTCCTCAGAACTGTACCTGTAAACAATATCAGGTTAAATAAAGGAAAAATTCAAATTCAAGAATTTAATTTCTCTTGCACTCATAGTCAGTACTCATGGAAACAGCAATCGGGAAATGAAAACCCATAACACTGGGCAAATTGGCAGCACAAGACCTCTTCAAAATATTGACAAACTAACCTATCACTTGGAGGACTGAGGTGCCCCTGGCCCATGCCAGCGTATTTTCAATCACCTAGACATGATTGAAAGTTGTATAATTAATAAGTGAAAGTTGTATCATTAATAAGGAATGCCACAGAAGAATTGATGCATTTAAAAAATGAGACTTTCAGAGAATTGAAAGTACCACGGACGGACCGGAAACAAACAAACCTGTCTTGAAGAAGTAAAGCAGAATGCTAACTATGGGCAAAGATGGAGAGATTTCATCTTACCTACATTAAACATGTTATAAAGAAAGGCCAGTTGCTAGAAAAAAAGAAGTCATGCTTGGTAAAGTAGAGGATAAGAGGGAAATGGATTAACAAAGGGTCTGCAACAATGGGCTAAAAGTTAACACCAATTGTAAGGGTGATACAGGGCGGGGCAGTGTGTAGTTCTATTGTAGGTGAGGTTGAAATTAGCTAGACTAGACTTGATAGCACCAAAAAATAACATCATTTTGAGAAACAAAGTTTGTATTATTTTTATCTTTCAATCCCATTTTATCCCAGAAATTTTTGAAAGGTTCTTTGAATATCATGTCAGCTCTTAGAAAGATTTTAAAAATAGTAAGCATAAAGCAGAAGGAAAACCTCAAAGAACCTATTCAAAGTCCCACACCAATGAATTCCCTTTATTTGTCTGTCATTGTTACACTCATCTCTTCCTTGTGGGATTCTCATACTAGTTATTCCTTCTTCCTATTTCTTTAATAATTACTCCTATACTTCCCTCCTTTTCTATCTCCATAATTTATCTTTCTTGATCACTCTCTCTCCCTCTCTGCCTTCCTACCTACTAGTAATGTTAGTTATAACATCCATCAGACAGAGTCTACATTGGTAGCTTTTAGTGAGGAAAACTGGGGAGCAAAGTTGCAGGGGTAAGGGTATTTGGCATAATAATTTTAACATTTTTAGAGTGTGAGATGTGTACATTTATTAAAATTTTGATAAAATCAAGACTTTTGAATACAGGTCTACCTAGAACAATTTCTAAGTGATAGGACTATGATAGGAAAAAAAGTGATCAGAGAGGGAAAGGGTATTATTTTTAAAAATTAATGTATCTATGATAAGAAAAGGACAAAGGCTATTTTAAAAGTGACACCAATGTCAGCTAATAGAGAATGTTAGCAAAGGGAGAAGGACATTGAAAAATGAGATACCATGCTCAATAAAGAGAAAGTACATCATCCTGAAGAAAGAGATGAATGCCGGAACATCGTGGTATCCCGCACACACCTTTCTGAAGAATAAAGTAGACATCTGTAAACCATCTTTACACAGTGATTCTTTAAATCACTAGATATGACTAGAGATAAAAAAAATTTAGTTGTTTAGAGCAAATCAGCAACAAAGTTGACAAAAATAGGAAACGATGAAAGTCTGAGCTTTAAAGAGTCTTAGAGTTTTTATGCTACTCGGCAATGTTAGTGGCATTCATAACATTGACCACTCACAGTCATCTCTCACAGACAAGCATGAACCTGAACAGAAAGAATGTATTTTACAATCTTTCTGCCTAGATTATCCTGGTGGGAGAAAAGAAAAAAAAACACTTCAATAAAATTACTTAATGAACTTTAATTTCATTTCAAAAGGATTCATTAAATGCTATTGTTTAATTACAAGAGGAAGAATCTTTTTGTGACTTCAAATTTCACCCAATGCTTGGTTTCAGCTTACCCTAAAGATGTTGATTACCCAGAAGTTGTTAGGGGAACAAAACAATTACAAAAGAAATCATATTTCAAACACATCAGAAACTTTCTATGATATAAAAAAAAATCTTGCCTCTTTGTATCCCAAATCACAAAGGATTTAAGAAAGCATAAAGATGTGTTCACCTATCTAAATGTACTATACGTGATCCAAAATACAAGATTCCAAAAGACATTTGATATTTTAATCATGAATATTAATTAAATGCTAATTTTGATAGTTTCGCTAAGAAAAAACTGCTGCCCTCTCCCCAAAAAGTGTAAAATTTAGGAACAGAATTTTTGTCCCTTAAGGTTCTGTTATTTTCTTTTGTATTCATAGTAATTAAGTTCTCCTCAGGCAAATAAGCCTCCCCACCAGGCAGGTATTCCCAATCCCTCCTAGCTCTAATCAGCACATTCTCTCTAGCTCTTTCCTGACAATTTTAATTCTACACATACGGCTTTATTCTAATTTACAGAACTTTCATTATCACGCTAACCTGTGATTCTGAAACAAGAGCAGCATGAGGCCGTGCTGTTATTGGGACGACACTTAACCTTCCTGGAGGACTCCACAAGTGACAGAACACTTTGCAAGCATAGCTGGAGCTAGAGTTTATTGGTTTTTACCCATTGGTGTTGTGAAGATAAATTAGTCCTTTTAAATGCTTGATAATGCTGGGTCCCTTGAAGACATTAAAACACTGATTTCTGAGAATATTCTAGTGTGACTGACTCTTTGTAAACTTAACTAGCTACATCTCTCCTATATCAAGACTGAGATAATAGTCATGACTTGTCAAGACTTGTCAATAGTCATGAAAGAAAAAACCATTTGACATATGCATGTGTCAGTTTAATCCTCAAACTACTTGAATGTTTGTTTACATAACAAGTCTCATAGGTGACCAGATTTTAAGAGGAACATCATTGACCAGAGGCGCGGTGATCTTGATTTAAAATTTGGCATATATGGAGCAACAAAAATTTTCAGAGAATGCAAAAAATAGTATTGTAATATATTTAATTTTCAAATGCTATGGGACATTGTTAAATTGTTAAAAAGTGGGATATCTGGTCACCTTAGATTTGGCCTTGTATGGCTGTGTTTCATTCTTAGGTGCCCTATATCTATTCCAACTGATAGTGTAAACAACAGAACAAACTAATGCCCAGGTCCGCCCATCACCCACATCCATCTTCTTAACTCCTGATATGCTTGACCCCATTGGTGCAGCGACTTCTGGATCAATCCAGCTCATTGAGCGTCTTTTCCCCCCATGGATCCTCTGCTTCACCAGCCATGATTTGTCCTTACCCAACCAACATAGTGTTCCTATGGAAGGACCATCTTATACCAAAAAACCATTGCTTAGAATAAATACATTACTAAGGTCATTAGAAGGGATATTGAGGACATAATGCAGAATAAATGTTTCTATTTAAATTTCTCTTTAGTTGGAAAATAAGAATTCTAAGAAGTAATTTTGTTTTTTGTTTTAACTTCTATTTAAATAATAAATCATTCTATTTTGGATTCTTATAGCTCTTATAACAACCCATACATCAACGGTATCAAGCACTTTATACATAAGCTACCACCTAACAGGTAATTTTAATTAAACCAATTACCTGCTAAAATTGCTCTTTTTCATCTTTTTTTTTTCCTTTTCTCATTAACCTTTTTATTGTGAACTGAGTGGTCATTTACAGAACAGATGGTCAGTTCCATATTCAATAATTCAGACATTTATTTCAAACTCATCCATTTTATTCCCAATAACTAAATCCTTTAAAAAACTCATCTATTTTATTCCCCTTAATCTACCCTTACTTATTCCTCTAATTCCAAGTGCCTTTGGTTTCTATTCCTCCTACTTCCCTAACCCTCTGAAAGTGTCCTTGGGTGAATGCTGCCCTTGTGAATTTAAATGGTTAAGTATTGTAATTCGGGGTGCTTTGAGTTCCAGAGCTGAAGGGTGGCCAAGGGCTGTTTTGTCAGGGGCTCCACCGGTCTCTATCATATTAGTAAACCAGGTGTCCTTTGAGATTTTTAATTCTGTTCCACATTTACTCCCATTCGGACCAAAATCTTGCACTGTGATCCTTTTCAGAGGAGTTGGTAGAGATGTCTAGACACCATCAAGCTCTTCTTGCTTTAGGAGTACAGGGTAATATTGGTACAGTACATTCACCTTTTGGACTAATTGTTTCCATATGTCTTCAACCATTACCTTCTTTTTCCTCTGGAGAGGAATGATAGTAGCTCATAATTGATTGATCATGAGCTTCTAAGCCCTCAGTCACTACTCACCAAATGAGATACAGAATACTGTCTTTGTGAACTATTATCCCAATTGACCTGGGTGTCCCCTATAACAGTCCCCAGCCCCAATAACTAAGTCCTTAAAAGTAATTGGCTATTTCCAAAATTTTTTCATAAATGTTCTGGTATGTTACACCAAATTCAAGGATACTTGTGTAGCAAAGGTCAATACATATAGACAATAGTCATATATATATGTGTGTGTACACACACACATACACACACACAGGCAGAGTCCTTTTCTCCCTCTCATAGCTTTAGAGTTTTCATGTGTAGAATACTAATTCTCAAATTATATATAATACTATAAAATAGAATTTCAAAATACTTAATTATGCTCCTGAGAATCTTACACAAAGATTTAAAAAATACTCAAATAGAAAAAGGTTCCACATGGCTTAAAATGAGAAACAATGATACCAATTGATTCATTAAAGTCAATGAAGATTTGGGTCAGGTTTGTAACCTCTCACTATATGTATTCAAACTGTATATTGATCAAATAATCAAAGAAACTGGACTACTTGAAGAAAAATGTGGCATCAGTATATTCATTGACACTCCATAGTGTACAGATAACACTCTTGCTAAAAGCAGAAATAGCTTAAAGCATGTAGTGATGAAGATCAAAGACTACAGTCTTCAGAATAGATTACACCTCTATGTTAATTTCATATAAACTTGACTAGCTACATCTCTCCCATGTCTAGAATGAGGCAAGATAAAGGACTCTTGTCAATAATCATGATATATGAAACCATTTGACACATTCATTTTCAAAACAAAAGTCCTTACAACTAGAACAACAGACAACATGAAATACTAAGAAGATTGAAGTTGCCAAGGGTTTCATGTAGCTTGACTACACAACTAGTGCCATGAAAATAACAGTAGAGAAAACAGGAACATATTGCACTGGAAAATCAGCTGCAAAAGATCTATTTCTAGTGTTAAAGAGCAAAGAGATCAATTTGAGAACTAAAGTACATTTGACACAAACCATTGTATTTTTTCTAGGTTTTTTTTGTTGTTGTTGTTGTTGGGTTTTTTTTTTGGGGGGGGGGAGGGCATCACTGCTCTCCGGTGGTGGGAGTAGCAGGCCCAGCCCCACTGCTGGAATTGAACCTCCGTCCCAGTGGGCCGCAGTCCCGCGCACAACCACTACGCCACCGGGGCTCAGCCCAAACCACTGTATTTTTAATTACTTCACATCCATGTGAAAAACTGAACAATGAATGAAGAAGACCCTCCAAAATTGATGCCTTTGAATTGCGAGGTTGGCAAAGGAAATTGGGTATAACAGGAAGTGTTGGAATAATGAAGAAATTGCTATGAGATTTAAGAAACTGAAATATTCCTTTGGATTTGAGGCTAAAACGTCCTAGTGTGAGTAGAAGCAGATGACTGCTATCCCATCTTTATGGATTAGTAAGTCATTTGACTTTATTTTACATCTCTTGTTTTGTCTAATTAATGATGTTTCTGGACTATCACGTTTACTTTCTCAAAGCTCTCTTTGCTTTTTTTATGGCAGGCATTAGGCTAGCAGGCATTGTGAATTAGGCTACCTTCAATCCTCATTGTTTGCGTAAATAATGTCGTCACCTCATATTCTTTTGTCAGCAATCCATTTGACTTAAAAAGCTATCCAATGAATGTGTATTTTTCTTAATAGTGCTTTCAATTCTATATTATAGGCTAAAATAATGATACTATCAATAGAATTACCATATGCCCAATGAGTTTGATTTATCATGTTCTCCAGCAAAATGATAATGATTTTTCTAATGTTAACCCAGGGATATATATGTTATAGATATATGAATAGACTTTGGACTCATACTTAATTGTTGCCCTAATCTTAAAAAATGTCATGGTCCTACTCAATATCTACAATCATGAAGAGATTATTGGAGATATGGGTGCTAGAGCAAAGTGTGGTGAAAACACTAGATGGTGTCCACATAGCAGAGAAAACAACATTTATAATCTTTAAGACTTGTACTAAAACAAGCAACTATCTTAGTGAGGCATGAGCTAAGTCCATACTGAAGAATCACTCCAACCTGTGAGATTTTAAATAATAAAATCCAAATCCAGAGAAGGGAATGGTATTGGAGAATTCTAGAAACTCACTTTGGAGACAGCTTCGGATAATAGTGAAAGCTGAAACTGCATTTACAGAGGCCCTGCATCAAAGTCCCCTCTGATCAAAGTCAAAGGCACAAATAGCCCTGCTATCAAACAGAGTGCATGGTAAAGTGAATTTATGCAGATGTCATTTGGTTAAAATCAAACACCTTACCCTTTGATCTCCCCTTTGATTCTCTTTAAATTTACTCCAGTTGGTAATACTTCCTGCTTTCTTTTTTTTTCCTGCTTCCTTTTGCCTGAAATTTTTCTGTTTTATTTTACTATGGTTTTTGGTTTGTTTGGTTGTTGTTGTTGTTTTGCTTTGTATGTCTCTTTGCATATGAAATCCAGGATAGATAAACCTCTAGTGCCAATAACTGAACTAAGTTTCCTGGGGGCATGGCATGGAGCATGTGGAGGAAATAGGGAGCTACCAACAATTATTACAAGGAAGAAAAAATGTTCTAAAATTGTGGCAATAATTGTACAACTCCTCTTAATATTATTGAACTACTGAATTGTAAGATATGTGAATTAAGAATCAATAAAACAGGGTGTAACTGGTTGAGTGCGGGACTGCGGGCCAAAGGCTTGGCAGTTCAGATCCAGCAGCGACACACAGGAGCAGTGCTGGGTAGCTCCCACGATCACCAGAGGGCAGTGATGGGCCCCCCCACCTCCCAACAAAAATCGATAAAACAGTTAAAGAGATAGAACTGGAGATATGTTTTGAAAGAAGTACAATTAGACTATTCCTCTGAATGAAGAATCTGGAGACTTGCCTCAACAACTTCTGACAAGTTATTAAGAGATGGTCCCTGGGAAAAGAAAGCATGTTCGCTAAAGGAGGAAGACCTTAAATAAGATGGAATGACACAGTGGCTGTAATAAAGGGCTCATGGATAATAATGATTGTAAGAGTTACATGGAACCAGACAATATTTGGGGGATTTGGTCAGTCTATAGTGCAGCTTTAAATAGAAACCAATTCGTTGGCACCGAATCACAAAACAAACACACTAACTCACCACCATCAAGTAGCTGCTGACTAATAGTAATCTTAAAACAGTATAGAATTTCCCTGGGAATTTCAGAAACTCCAACAATTTAATGGAAGAGAAAGTCCCATCTTTCTTTCAACAACAAGAACAATACTTTCAATAAAAATGAAACTTAAACAAAGATAGTCACTGTGGATTTTATTATCATCCCTTAAGAGAATATTCCTTTAAAAAATAATATTGACCACGAACAATATTTCCAAAGGGAACATTGGAATATGAATCATTGTAGCATAAATTTATATACAGCAGTGTATGATATTCATTTCTGAAATATTTTTGCTTAATCATACTTCAAAGAGACCAAAATTAAATAATAGCATCATAATGCTTATATAATATTAACACATGGGATTAGAATGTGTTAGAAAAAAAATCAAAATCAATTGTACAGCAAATATCAAATTATTTTTATCCTAAAGAGGCATAAAATATAGCATCTATTCAACCATGCTTTCCTTGGATTTTTTTCTTTAAAATTTAACCTAGACAAGCCTATTATAATTTAAAATTCAGGAAAATTTATTATTTTTTCTGTATTTGGATATCTCTTTGAATATACATATTCAACTATCTTTCCTTTACCTCCCTTTTCTTGGTTCTCAGATTTTCAAGCTAGAACTGCATATAAATATAGAAACTAATATTTCTCCAAAAAGGCTTAATAACTGCAAACCTCACTGACTTTGCATTTCAGCAATATCATTCTTAATAAGGCTATAGCAAAATGCATGGCCTTCAAATTATAATTTGTCATGTTAGCTTGTAAAAAGATGACTGATTTACAGTCATATTAGGAGTGTGAATATATAAAAAGAAATCTGAGGTAGAGGTCAGAAGTATTTTTATCTTTAAAATATTTATAGGAAATTCTGATTCAGTTCCTATGGGTCGTTATCTCTTGAGATTTCCTTTGAGATCCAAGCTTAAATGAACCCAAAAACTCAAAATGCATCTCACATTGACAAACTTCACATGGTACCTGCTGAAATAACAAATCAAACTTGAAATTTAGCCCAGATTTGCTCAAAATTCCAATTTTATGAAATCACCCAGGTACTAAAACTTTAATGAAACTTCCTATAGGCCTAAAGCTGGTATGAAAATAGCAATAAGCACAGAAACTAAAACTGGAATTTTCTCTTAGTAAATCAGCTTTGCTTGTTCCATTTTCTGCAAGCACTACTCATGGGGGTAAAATCCAAGCCCAGTGTTTCTAAGTCCACTCCAACCCAGAGACCCCATTGGGCTGAGTAGAAGTATCCAATAAGGTTTCTAAGACTGTGATTGTTAAGTGAGTAGCAAACCTCATGTTTCTTCCATGGAGGGTCTGGGGCTTCCAAAGACTAACTGTGCAGTTAACAGTCCAGTGCATAAGCCCATAGTAACACTGGAGTGTCTTACTTATAAAGACAGCCCACATAATCCACAGAAGAAACTTAAATATCAACATTTAAAATATGAACACTGGAAGCTGCCCATAAACTCTCTGAAATTAGGATGGATAAATAAGTAGTAATGAAGGTAAGGAGTCAATGCTCTTTCCCATTTTTCAAATATCATCCTGAAGGAGCAAATGATGCTGCTATCAGCCATTGATAATTTAAAAATCGAGGCCATTCTATACCTATAGAAGTGAAAAGAGAGCTAAGGTTCCAGAGAAGGAAAAGATAACAGGTATGAAAATGCTCAACTACCTCATGTAGTACAAAATAAAATAATGAAATAAAATACTTTGATGCATTTAATTTTCAGAGCTTGACATTAACTCCAAGAGGTAGGAAATTGAACTTTTCATTACATGGAAGAGGAGCTAGCTAGATGACTTGATAAGAAACGTCTTGAAAGAAAGGCAGTCAAAAATCAATCTAGTGAAACTGTGAATCTTAAAAAAAGGCACTTTATCTAAAATGGAGACTAGCTTGCGAAAGTTTAACAACGGAAAGAGAGAAAAACAACCAAAGAAAGCAGCATCATGAATGTTGCTTTTCCAGCAATGAAAACATAGAAGTGATTACCTTACTTTGTGAAAGTTTTCTTTCAAGAGTTGCCCAAACCGTATTTAAGCATATACTATGCTTACAGTGACAGAGAACAAGGTGCTTGTATATTTATTGCTATTTGTGTGTGTGTGTGTGTTTAGAAAGTGCTGTTTGTACATTCAAGTTGGGTGTGGGTTGAGCAGCTGGGGCTTGTGGAGTGACAGCACATGTGTGGGAAAAATTGAACTCGATTTCACCCAATAGCCTAGTTCAAGATGGCTGAGAGTCTTGCTAATTAAGGTTACCCTTCAATTGAATTTATAGGATTGTCAGGAATGGAACACACTTGGATCATGGGAAATTACCAAAATTAAGCACATGCACCAGCTCCTCACTAACCAGCTCTCTATAACTATCTCATTATCTGATGTCTCACATGTACAAATGGTGAAAAGTCTACTACCTGACTGCATGTCATGTTAATGGTAGTCTCCAACTGCACGTCTTTCTGAGGACAGATTTGGAGAGCTGAGCACACACCAGGGCCATGAAAGCAGAGTGTGCAGAGATGGGTGTGGAACCCCGCAGTCAGCTCCACAACAGAACCTCTGACGCAGCACTGGAGGAAAGTGGCTTTTCACTCTTATCTTTCTGGACAGTCCTGTGATTTGGCTTTCATGAGTTGGATCAGCTGTCTAAGAAGCAAATCACATAGTGATTCTTGGCCTGATAATCCAAAGAAGATCAAAACTAGATTTCACTCTGAAAAGTCATTAAGAGGTAGGAAGCATGGTCTGTGTACACTAGCCAAACGGAAATACCAACAAACGTGTGGCCTTATGATTTCCTAAATTTCTGGCAAATCCTATGGGACACTGTTCAGAGCACATTTTAGGCTTGCATACCATAGGTTTTTCTGAAAGGTTTTCTCCAATTCCCCCATTGCAGTTTTTTGTGAATTTTGTCTGCCCTCGGACAAAATCCAGATTGGATTTTTTTAAGGTTTCATATATTTGCTATCTAGAGCAATTGTATTCTTTCTGAGCTGAGATGCACTGGGATCATGTGTTCTTTTCTAATTTTTTTTTTTTAGACATCACTGCCCTCTGGTAGGTGTGGGACACCCAGCCTTGCTGCTGCTGGATTTGAACTGCCAAACCGGTCAGCCGCAGTCCCGCACTCAACCAGTACGCTACCAGGGCTCAGCCCCTTTTCTGAATTTATTTAGGGTTAATCAAACTAGTCAGTGATCAATCCTATTAAGTCTATGTAGAAAACTCAGTAGCTACACCAAAACATTATGGATGAAAGAAAAACAGAACACAATATACGTCGCTATTGGTGAGTTGTCAGACTCAGTCCAACTCAGCAACTCCATACACAATAGCAACGTCTACATGCCAAAGGACAAGAGAAAAAGATGTCAAATTGAAATTTAGTGCAGGAGAGAGATACCATTTACAACAAACAAAAAACAACAAAACTTTGTTGAGCACATGCTACATACTGTACTAGGCTTACTAGACAAAAAAGTTGAAAAAGCAAAATCCTTTGACCCCGAAATGGCATTTTAATTAGAAAAGCACACTCTAATTACCTGAGAAATACCAGTGAAGTGAATTTTATGATATGAAGAGTAGAATGTGACAACTGATGTGTAAGACAGTCAAGTAGGTAAAGGAGTTCAGGTATGTGTGTATGACAAGTACAATATAAACAATACATCAGGAACTGATCGCAATGATCGACACCTCCCCCCAACCAAGAAAACGAACCTTAGAAAATATGGGGAAAGAGACAGCGGTTGTTGTAAGACATGAAAATAAGATTCATTTATAATTTATCAAGTGGTCATGAGGGTTGAGGAGGGAAAAAAGAGGCTCAATAGAAAGCAAGTGTTTATAAAATAATGATGGCAACATATGTACAAATAAATATGCTTGATATAATTGATGCATGGATTGTCATAAGAGCTGTATGAACCCCAATAAAATGATCTTATACTTAAACAATAGAATCAATCAATCAGTGTCAGTTGATGGTATGAAAATGGGTAAGAGTGGTCAATTGAAATTTTAAAGAATACACCTTGCCAAGATGCTGAGGTGTATGAAAAATTTTGAAGTGTATGAAAAAAAATACTATAAAGCAGCGCATCTCAAAGAATAAACTGGGATGATCTACTGAGTCCGTGATGCTGAAGGGGCACACAGCACAGAAGTGATTAAAGTTTTAAGATGATATTAAAGGTGGTGAATATTTCTGCAGAGTCTGGTAGAGCATGAAGGTAGAAAGAAATTCCCTGATAGGAATGAGTGAATCTTTTTCATCTTAATTTTATCCTACTTACGACCCGGAAATACCTTCAAAGCAGTACTTCTCTGATTCCAAACCTCCAGAGAAGGTTGATGGAAATTTACAAAGGGTGTCAGCATTCATGCTGGCACAGTGAGTAAATGATGCTGAAGCAGTGATTGGCGGTTCAAGCCTGTGAGCCACTCGACCAGAATAAAATGCTACAGTCTGCTTCCTTAAAGATGTTTGGCCTTGCAAACCATGCAAGCAATTCTATTGTGCCGGATAGGGTGACTTTAAGCTAGAATGGACTAGAAGGAAGCAGCTTTGGTTTTGTTTAGTTTTAGGATAATTATTATATTTCAATGCAAATAACATGCGCTATGCCACACAACCCCTGTGGGTGATTTTCATATGTTATTATTACACAGTACTGACTTCTCTTTCTATTTTCATATTCTTGTTTCTGACTGACAGATGAAAGATGAGTCTTCACCTCGGTGCCTGTCGACTGGGCGGATTATTTCTCAGCAGCAGAACCGTCACAGGCCTACCTCGGAGCTGCTCACTCAGCCCCTCTCCTGGCAGGATCCTTCCCTCTCTGCAACCTCTTTTCTTCAATGCGGTGAAGCATCATTCCTTTTTTGTCAGGGAAGCAAGCCTTGTCCAGGGAATTATGCTCACCCCAGAAGCTGCTCAGGTCAGTGGTTCCCTGGCTGGAGATACCACGCAGTTGTGCATAGTTCACAGCCGCACAGAATTCAGGGTTGTCCAGCTGGCCGACTTCCACACTGAAGCTGTAGGACGCTCTCATGCAGGACGACACTGCCGCGCAGACGTGAGAGCCAAGGGCACAGAGAGACCAGGCTTCCCAAGGATGGAGCCAGCACTGCGGGCACCACGCTCATGTAGGCAATGGCCCATACCTGTTGTAGAACTAGTGCATGCCCCTGCTGGGCAGTCCCATGCACTCGCACGCCGTGAGACAACCGGGCTCTCTCTAGCATGGCTTACCTGGGTACAGATCAGTCAGGAGAGATTCCACCCACCTCGGGCCAGCCACCAACTGCCTAAAGGCAAAGGCCTAGATTCAGCTATCTATTTCTGATTACTATCTCTGGTGCTACCAAACGAAATGCCTAACTTCTCGACCATGTCATATACCTTTAATATACATGCTGATAAAATGCATTTTCAGGAGGCTGAGCCCCGGTGGCGTAGTGGTTGTGCGCGGGACTGTGGCCCACTGGGATGGAGGTTCGATTCCAGCTCCACGGAGCAAAGGCTGGGTCTCCTACTCCCACCACCTGAGGGCAGTGATGCCCCCCCCCCAAAAAAAAATGCATTTTCAGCTTACTGTAATAAGCGTGAATGCAACCAAAATTCACTTCTCGAAATGTCATGGGACGGTGACTATGTCGGTACATTTTTATTAATCTCAACATGTTTTCCCACTGTGTGTGAGTGCTACGTGCGTGCAGTTATTTGCAAAGGGAGGAAAAAGGTCATCGGGTTAAAAGCACTGGCTTTTAAATAACGTGTGAGAGCAAGCCTGATTTTGCAAAAGTAGTAAGTGTTCGGAACATGCTAAAACATTAGGCTTCTAGATGGCTCCATACCATGAAAGTGGAAATGGGTGAGGAGGCAACAGAAGAGAGGGCACGTGTCTTCTAGTGGTCTGGAAAAGCCAGAGACACGAACGAATGTCCACATGTTTAACTTTTTGATCTCCCAAAGGGCAGGGAAAGAAATCATTTGAGAAAGAATATAATGGATAAACCTAGGTTTCCTTAATAAAAGAAATACAGGCTCCATCAACACTAAATAAGCTTAAAGATAACAAGACTTGAAGGAGATAAGTTTCACGAGGAGAGAAATTAAATGCTTTCCTAATTCTGAGAATTAAAATAACCCATTTGTGAGTGCCAACAGAACGTAAACTATTTGCCACAGTCAGGCTATATATAATGAAAAGACTTACATGATATATAAATACTAGAGATAATGCATAGTACAAGAATAATTGTAAGTCATTAATAAAAATTAAAGGACGCGTTAACATATATGGAAAATTTCAATTATCTTTGGGGGGGGGGCATCACTGACCCCTGGTGGGGAGTAGGAGAGCTGCTCCTTGCTCCTAGAGAGCTGCTGCTGGATTTGAACCGCCAACCCTGTGGGCCGCAGACCTGCACACAACCACTTCGCCACCGGGGTTCAGCCCTTCAATTATCTTTTAATACCATTTTTCTATGGATTTTTAAGAAATCTCTTGTAAATATCACTGCAGGATAGTCAGAATTGTGTAATTTTTATCTGAGCTAATTATTTGAGTTCAGATATGTTGAGTGCAGAAAGTAAGTGTCATCCTGGAATTATTTTTATTCAAGTTCTCACACATAGAGACAAAGTATAAATACATTTATATATATACATAAGTATATATATATACACTTATATATACACTTATATATACACTTATATAAGATTTCTTCTATTTATATGAGAAATACATCAAATCTAAAAGAATCTAAACATATTTACTTAAGCTTTAAAATTTTTAATTTATTTACATAAAGTTTTTATGTAAATAAAGTTTTTCTCTGACTAGTAAGACCTTGCTTCTCAATATTCAATTTGCCAATTCAAGGGGGAAAAATATTCTACTAACAACAGCAGCAATCATCAGTTACTTTCTCAAGTATGATTCTTCTTCCATTTTTAAGTGCTAAAAACTATTTATTTCAGAGTTATAAGATAATCCAGAACAAATTTCAAGAGCGTCCAAAACCGCTGTGGCAGTCATCTACTTATGTTAATTTTATGATTGAAATGTAGGGGTGGAGTCTAGCCTGTTAAACTGGAGATAGCCATTGAGTAGCCAATGAGGCCTCTATGTGGGCACGACTTTCTCCTGAGACTTCTGGGAAATCTCGCGATATTTCCCTGAAGAAGATGAGAAGCTATCTTCCCCAATTATTGGGAGTTAGTCAGAGAGACGATGAATCATGGACAAGACAAGCTGGCAGCGTCCGAGAAGCTGGCGGAGCTGGAGGAGAAGCCACACGGCCTTGCTCTGATGGAGCCAGACCTCTGAAGCTGGAGAAGCCCCGGGGAGACTCCTGCCAGCGATGAGTTGCTTGGGCCACCCCTGGATGCCTGCTGGCACCAGGACTCTGCATCCACTGACCTGTGACTTCGTGAGTCGGAAGAAGACTTTATAGACTGATTTTGGGCATATGGGTTAATATCGGACTTACGACTTTGAACTGGACTTGGCTGGGGTGCCTTCTCAGTGTCACATTCCTTTTGTATATAAACCCTTTCCTTATATCGATATGCATGTCCTTGAATTTGTTCCTCTAGTCTACCCGGACTAACACAGCCACATACAAAAAAATTGTACGTGTACAATGAAGTGATTAACACCTGACATCTCTACATTACTTTTCTCCTAAACTTCTCCCCCTCCACCCCAGGCTCTTTTATTGAAACCAAAGCATGGTTTCAGAACAGCCGTGCCTTGGTGTGATAGTTCGGCCTTCTAACGTTTCTTTTCCTATGTAACATTATGCTTAATCTTCCTCTCAAGAGGAAGGCATGTGTACTTTCCCTTTAGAGAATGAATCAAAATGAAAATGGAAATTCATAATATCCTTTATCCTGCTAGTCTATCTTTAGCCAAATTATTATGTCACATTTTATGTAAGAGATAAGTAAAATCAAAATGTAATTTAACAATACATTTTATTGCAGTTTATATTAAAATCCAAATATATTTTTCTTCTGTTATCCTTCTTGTCATAGTTTTAACTTTCTACTGTCTCAGTAAGAATTATAGTTATTTTCATGTAACTGATTGCTAAATTTACCTGAGATAGAGCTTGGTCATGTTAATAATCCATTAAGTAAAATATTACCTCAACTGATGTTAAAAGGAAACACTTACATGGCTAATTGACTTTCAGAAGAAAGAACCACATAACATTTTTAGTGCAGTCATTAAATGTCACATGTCTTGTAAAGGTTAAAACCAACACCTAAGTAGTTAAGCTCATGAAGAAGAGATCTTCAAAAAGAAATTATAAGATTTTTTTCAAGTGTATTCAAGTTTCTAATTTGTATATTGCATATTTTATAAAACAAGTCAATTATTATCTTCCTTTTATGTCTAATTTTGCCTTTTTGTCAACAGAATTCATATAATTTGTAAAATATTTGTCACAGTGAGACTATATATAATGAAAAGACTTAAATTATATACAAATCCTAGAGATAATGCATAGTGCAAGAATAATTGTAAGTCATTAATAAAATTTAAAGGACAAGCTAATATATATATGTGTGTATGTAAATTTTCAATTATCGTTTAATGCCATTTTCTATGGATTTTTAGAGTTGCTTTTATTAAATTTAAAGTAAAATAGAAATGTAGGACAAAAACAACTAAGTAGAAGTCATCTAAATAGTTCATCTGTAGTTTGGCATGACCATCCTCCTACTTTATCTTAGGTCAAGAATAGTTGACTGAACTTCAAGTAATTAACTTGGAGAGATGCAGAAAAAAAATTCATCACAATAGCATTAATAATTTTTATGAAATTATTACCAACAGAAATATAGTTTCACATCAGTTATAAAATTGTAGAAATTTCTAAATATTATGTGCAAAGAGAGTCAGAAATTACTGCTTGTCATTCAAACCTTTCAACTGGAAAACAACAAACATCCCCAAACTCTTGCCATTTAGTCAATACCAACTGAGAGTGACCCTACTGGCCAGGGTAGAACTACCCCTATGAGTTTTCAAGACTGTAAGTCTTTTGGGGAGTAGAAAGACTTTTCTTTACTCAACAAAAATGTCTAAATTTGAAGTTCTTGTCTCTTGAGACAACCTCCATTTAAGTCAATACACGCATAAAAGCTGTGCTTACATCTCTGCAAAAAGGATAAGGGATATAGGTTGCATGGGGTAAGGTTTCCCAAAAATGTCTTATAGGGAAGCCCTTACTACTCTCTAATAATAAGTAGGTTCATTAGCATAATAGGAACAAAAATTTCTTGGCACGAATTTTCTGACTGTTTCTTAACACTGCAGATTTCCATTTTCTTAAAGCTACTTCCTAATATGCTCCTATGATCATATGCATTAAATAAAAGCTATCAAGATTATTTACTGGGAATCACCCCTCCCCAAAAAAACAATCGCTATAACTGTGTTAGTCTGGGTAGACTAGAGAAAAAAAATTCATAAACATGCATATGTATACAAAGGAGAGGTTTATATATAAGAGCAACTGATCATTGAGACAAATATCCCAACCCACTCCAAGGTCATAAGTCCAATATTAGCCCATATGTCTGATATTAAACTGTAAGTTCTCTTCAGGCTCACAAAGCACTTGCAATGGTGCCGAATGAAGAAGGACCACAAGCCAGTGGGTAGAAAGTCTTTGGATCTCCCCGCTTCATGTGGCTTCTCCTCAGCGATGTCTTGCAGAGAGCCAGCCTTGTCTGTCAAGTGTCTCCAAGGAAGTCAGAGAGAGATTCTCTCTCCTGCCTCTAACAAGGAATTACCACATTTCCCAGAATTCTCTGAAGATAATGCTCTCACAGAGGTCTCAATGGCTATCTCCAGATTGACACCCTAGACTCCACCTCTACACTCTTACACCTCAAATTGACACCAGAGTAGGTGATGGCCACAGTAACCTCCAAAACAGACTCTCTCCTTTGAATGTAATTGACATCTCTACCTTGAATGTAACTAACCTACCAGAATCCCATCGGATGTCACTATTTTGATTGGACCTTGTTTTGTGGGCGAGAAAACAAGACAAATAATATTACTGAGAGAAGCCTTCTCCCGTCACTGATCGCAGACATATTTAAATATATTTTGTTTGACACGCATCTCTTCATGACCGGAACATTAGCTGCTGTTTTTCTGGATTTATCCTCACACATGCATCAATCACTTCTTTCAAATCATCCCCTTCGATCTTGTCATGTAGTGTGCACATGAAGAAGCGGATTGTTTTCCTCAGAGGTGCAGTGGTGAAGTGCTTAACTGCTAGCTAAAAAGTCATTGGTTTGAACCCATAAGCCACCTGGCAAAAGAAAGATATCACTGTCTAGTTCCATAAATATTTAAATCTTGGAAACCCCACAGGTAACACTTACTCTGTTCCATGAGCTTATTATGAGTTAGAATTGACTCTGCAGACATAGGTATGAATTTTTTTTAATTTGAAATATTATGTCAACTTGGGTTTCATTGTCTTGACCAGAAGGTCAAAGGGAAGCATGGCACAACAAAAGATAATACATGACTCAAAATAGATAAACCTAGTTTGATGTCCAAAGAACTTCTGTGAAGATTGTTGAAGACACATTTAATAGGCAGACCTGAATTTGAAAAGTGCTTATAATTTGATCCCATTTTTTTTGCATCCCTCTTCTTTGCTCCTGTTGCAGATGCAAAACATTTATGAGAAGGAAGATAAACATTTATGGTAGTGTGTTATTCTCAAAATATAGATTTTTTTGCATGTAATCTGGACTGTTTAGAAATAGAAATTGCTCAAATGCAATTTCAGTTTCCTTAGCAGAATTTTCCACCACAGTGGCTATCTATATTTGAAATATCCCTTTTGATTTTACAGAAGCTCAAGAAGCAGATAGGCTCTATGAGTGTTATCTCCCTAGAATATGAATTATGACCAGAGGGGAAAACAGATGGAAAACACGGGTAGCTTTTGTGATACTAAACCCAATTCAACCTGGGTGCAACCTGCATGGCACAAACAATGAAATACTCTGCTAATTCCTGGTATAATGACATTTCTAATCCAACTAAAGGCACTGCAGAATAAAGGCCTGGCAATCAAATTATGAAAGGCCCAAATTTTAGAATCTGATTTGAAAATAGAGTCTCCATGCACTGGACCTGGCTCAATGCCAACATTTTCTGCTTTTGCTGTCTTTTTAATATTCTTTAAATTGTACTACTAGAATTAAAAAAAATGATTTTATGTTAGTTGAAGTCAATTGAATTGAAAACAAAAAGACTTAATTCTGTAATTCTTTCCCTGGCATCCTAGAAGAAATACAGCAAATTGGATATTCTATTTTATAATTTTTGAAATTAGTTTATAATAAGCTGTTCACCTTTCTTTGCTAATAAGATTTCCTAGATGAATGCCTTTGGGTTTATAAATTATTTGTGACTTATTGTTTGTTTTTTTCTTTTATTATAATTCCTTAAGTGTTCAACAACCTTATATTGTTGCTATGTAGGTTATAAAAATACTACTTGCACTGTACTAGTCCTGAAAAGTTATCTATACTTTACTTTATCAGTGTCAGTTTTCATTGATCATTACATTAAGTAACATAGCAAGTTCTAATGTTGGAGACAATCTACATTGGTGAAAACAATAGGATAAAATATTATCAAGATCCAAGTATATGATGATAAGGTCAAGGTTATTTATTATTTCCACTACAATCTCCTTAGAAGAAGCCATTTCCTAGGTACATAACACTACTAAATCAGGACATGACTGTCATAACAATTAAAGATGAATTTGAGAAAGGGGAAGTTGGGGAGAGAGAAAGGATGGGGAAAAGGAAGGAGTTGCAATAAACAGATAAATGTTTGCTTCTGACTGCACAAGTAGTAAGAATTATGAAAAGAAAATAAAGGGAGATGGGGGTAGAAAGAAATGTCAGTGAAGGAATTGATAACTTCAGCAACTGATTCCATCAGAGGAGGCAGAAAAGACATGACACATGTAAAAAACAAAACAAGGATTTATGCCGCTGTGAGATTTCTATCAAAATTGAAATTAACATGGACACATAAAAAATGTTTGGGGAGAATATGGTTAACCAAAAAAGGCCTCTCATTTTCAACTTTTAGATGGATTGAAATGATGGCAGGAATTCCATCTGGAGACTCCTAGGGGCAAGTGAGAAATCGGTGTAAATGCAATTTTTGAAATGATGAGACCAGAAGGGCAAGTTCCAGGACAGGACACGAGGGAATTATGTGTAAGTGACTGAAAGCTTTAAGATGGTCAAAGAAGCAGCCAGCATGGCAGACTGGGAAGGCATTCAGTGAGTCCTCTAAAGAAAATGTAATGTCACTATCAGAGGCAGTGCTTAGCAAATTTTTGGAGACTAGAAAATAGAGTGCTGAGACTAGAAGTCAGTTTAAATTAATTTTCTTTCTCAGCCCCAAATGAAAGTATCCATTTGCTTGACCCATTATGATCCATTATGATCTTGATTTGACTGGCCTTCTTACTGTTACTTTCCACATTCAATGACTTCCACAATACCTATTTGCTCAGAAATTTGCAACTTCTTACTTTATGCCATCTTCCTATTTGTGCTTAATTTTATGCAATATTTTTTCTAAAAAAGCAACAAAAGGAATACCTTTCTATCTTTCTTTTTTTTGGGGGGGGGGGCATCACTGCCCTCTGGTGGTCATAGGAGCTACCAACCTTGCTCCTGGAGAGCAGCTGCTGGATTTGAACCGCCAAGCCTGTGGGCCACAGTCCTGCACTCAACCACTTACGCTACCAGAGCTCAGCCCCCTTTCTTTCTTTTTAAAAAAACAATTTTCTTTAAAATGAACTTCATTTTATTTCAAATGGGTGATATTCATAATTCAATATGAAATATAACATGAACATATTATGCTCAGATAGATATTTCATAATCAGACAAAGCAAAATTAACATTTTACCAATCTGGTTTATTTATTATAATTTGCTGACTTACACAGTGTCTCTTAGTTGCATTTCACTAAAATCTTTCAGTGAAACTGTGTGAACGTAGATTTGAACTGAAAGATAGTCCTAGAGAACTGTTCCTATCCAAATACTAGATGGGAATTGCTAGTGTGTACCGAAGATACTAGGAAATTCCAGTCCAATTACAGACACATCCAAACAGATGTGTCTTCACTGTGTACTATGAAATACCATTTATGTTAAGACATGAAATATTAACCATGAGTCAACTTGTATTTTGGGAGAGGAGAAATCATCACCATACTTGGTGGGTTTAAATGGCAATATGAGAGAGAGAGAGAGAGAGAGAGAGAATGGTGGCATAGTAACCCCTGAGCAATAGCCTTAGTGATACCTGTTTTATTATTGTAAAATTAGATAAGTTAGGAATGTAATAGTAATAGTAATAGTAATGAAATATGAAGTTTAGGAGAACCAACTGACTTTTTGATTCAATGCAGCACACATTATTTTAATAGATCAATTTTATTTTAATTAAAATAAAGTGAAGAGCTTTATTTTGAGTTTTCATATTTACTTATAATAAATGAATTATGAAAATAATTGTTTTCATACCTAAATACACATGGTTCTATAACTCTCTTTCAAAATAAATAAGAATACCATCCATATGACCTCAGGTGGAAACTCATCCTCAGAAAGAAAATAACTTCAGCAAACCTAGGAAGCATAAATTAAAGGGACCAAGCTCAGAAAGACAGCAATCCTAGTAGAGGTCTCAAGTAAGATCTATGATTTTGACCATTTGTTAACTGATATGCCCAAGACCCAGGAAAAATGCAGCTAAATTTTCTTACTGTTGTTAGCAAAGCTGTGTCAGCCTTGGCTACTGGGGACCCCTTGCAGCCTGGAATGAAGCACTGCCAGCTGCTAACCCCCACCCCCACCCCGATTTGAGAACAAAGTTCCTATGATCCATAAGATGTTGATAATCTTTCAGAAGCACAGTGCCAGGCTTCGCTTCCTTCTCTGCTTTTATTTGGAAGCTCTACCGAAGCCCGGTCAGCATCTTAGTAACACAAAACCTCCAGTGGCCGTGTTGGAGGAGAATCAGCCAAGCTCACAGCTCTTCCACTCTGTGTTGATCTCCTTCCTACTAGACTGGAAGTAAATGTAATCTTCATGACTTTCTATTGACCTGCTAAGTAAATGGAAACTTTAGAGGACTCACTGTAAAGAATAATGTCAAATGAAATGATCACCTCTTTGTTGGCATAGGGAATTTCTAAGATATAATTTTCTCTAAGGTAGAATTCAAACAATAAGCTAGATAATCTCAAAATGTAAATGGAAACAGTCTGGATAAGTCAAAGCTACCCTTCAGAGGGACAAAGCCAAAGATAAAAGCATGTCTTGTTTACATCGCACTGGGGAACTTACTTTGGGAGAATATGGGGGGGGGGTGGTTCTCAGTTTAAGAATGTTTTCTATGTTTAATTTTAGTTGTGCGTTTTTCATTTTTAGATTATTATTTTTTATTTGAATCTGTAAAGCTGTTAGGAAATGTGGAATAAATTAAAGAGGTAATCATCTGCTGTTTTACCATTTCCTTCTGTTGCCAGCTAAAATTAAAATGGGAATATCAGGTTTTAGAGATTTAAATGTTAGGCATGATTGAAACAGTACCATTTGAAAAAAAGGCTCTGAGACAACTCTCAACATGTATTGAAAAGGCAGCTGATTTTAATGACTACCCTTCAGGTTCCCCAATTAGTCTATTTAATGCAATTTTTCCTTTCTAAAAGTGCAATCCTGATCAGACTACTGATGAAATCGATGAAAGAGCTGTATTGCTAAAATTTAAATTTGGTAAGAAATACGAAGCAATTTTTTTTATCTGCCATGAATGTAGAGTTACCACACCCACACCAGTGAATACTTAAACTGCCAACATCTGTAAATAACACATATGAACTAAGATGTAGAGATGACGTATTAATTTCAATGCTAACACATGTTCTACAAAGAATGAAAAGGATCCCAATGTCCTGGAAGAATGTAAAATGAGACCCTAGATTTCGTAAAAATGCATACCCTTCTTATATAAGGTAGAGGCTGCTAAAGATGGTTTCTTGCAACAACTGCGGTCATGTTACCCAGTTTTTTCTAATGCTTTCAATGCTCACTAAATACACTGAAGTTTTCATGTATTAAACATTCAGTTCGTGTGAGCTCCTCTCAAGCACTCTAATGTCACTCTTATTGAACTCACTGTACTTGGGTGGAACACCAAGGCTTGCCTAAGCACAATGATTGAGACAAGGGATTTATTTGTCAATCTGGCCTATCAATGCCAGGAGAAAAGGAACAATAGCCTCCCCTCTATTGATTTTACTGGCCCTGTTGTGTCTAATGCATAGTACAGCCTGAGCAAACATTTGTTGAATAAACAAACAGATTCATGGAGCATAGGCTTTGAGATAAGAGGAGAGTCAAAGATAAAGTGGCAGCCTGACTCCCCCCACACACCCCCTTGAGCTATAAATGTTAAGGAAGGATCCAGTGTAACCATGGAGTTGGTATATACTATTGTATTGTTTAGTCAGACTTTGAAAGATTTTATGTCTGATATACAGTGGGTCCCAAATGTTGAAACCAAATTTAGGGTAATGCAGTAACTTAACTTTGGTGTTTTTCCTTATATGACTATTATAGTATTTATGATTTAGACTCAAACAAGCAATAATCTCCAACTTAGTAGGAATTATTTGCTACACCAATGACTGCCATTCAATTCCTTTATAGCCTCACCAGGTACATTTAATGTGTGAGTCAATTTGCAGAAGTTTCAATAAAAATGAAAACAAACAAGCAATGAAAAGTACTACCTTCAGTTATATTTTGAACTTCCTTGATTTGGTATAGACGGTAGGGACTTAAGGATAGTATAACAAATTCATTTTGCGACCAAAGAAATATAAAAGGAGAGTATCAGATTATTCAAGGAAGCATAGGGCTGCATAAAGAATATTTAAATGAAGTATATTTGATTGATGTGATAAAAATCTTTTTTAGTGAATGGCCTGAATAATCTGATCAATATATGAGAGCATTCCTCCCATTTTTTCCCACAAATGAGAATCAACTCATTGGCAATAGTCATTGATACAAGTGGCTTCCCAGGCAGTGATTTGAGATTCTTTTACCTCCAGAGATAACAGCCTTTTATTTGTTTTTAGATCAGTTCTCTGGAGAGACTTTAAGCTACTTTTACCTATGTAAAAAGAAATATGAGGTCTTGGGATTCCTGGAAGTGGCCCAAATCAGAGAAGTGAATTGATTGTCCTTTATATTAATGGTGAGGCCCTGCAGCGAGGCCTAACATATGAAGGAGTTTGTGGGGAACATGACATAAAAATATAATGTAATATTTCCATGGAAATTTTGAAACCCCTTTACACAGGTCTTAGGAAGTGAGGAGTCTTTGCAGAGGGGGAACATCAGGAATGTTGTTGAAGTCTGGAAATTCCCTCCAGCCTGGCTCAAGGGAGTGAATGTGGGAAAAGAAGTCCCATCCTTTACCTGGGCCCCACCATATGCAAGATGCATATATTTTTAGTGGTATGATTTCTTGGACCACTTAAGTCCTGGGAACTGTGCAATTAAGGAAGAGTAAGAATACAATAAAAGATATTTGTATTCTTGCTTCTATACTATTATGATTTTATCCTTATCACTTTAGTGAGGTTTTGATTTTTATTGTTTTCTGCTTGGTTTCCCAGCTGTGAAGCACAGGAGGGGTGGATGCACAGATAATAACTGATACAAGAGGGTTACAGGCAGTTCAGGGGTATGGTGTGAGCGATGAGGGAAAGGAGATTTCAGGAGCAAATTATGAAGGCAGGTGAGAAGAGGGAGCACTAGACCTGATTATGATTGAACAATTCATTTTAAAGGTGATTTAATCAAGGGAGGGATGTGCTCTAAAATTAATGTAGTAATGATTAGACAATTCTCCTTGTAATGATTAAATAGCTTAACTATTGAATTGTATGATGTGCAAATAATTTGGCAATAAAAGTGTTGGAAAAATATATATCTGGCAAGAAACTACAAACCACATTTGATTGGATTAAGGATCAAAAGAAAAGGAAATGAAGAAAAAATAAAGAAAGGAATGTTTTGATAATTCTTAGAACTAGAGAATCTTTAAACAATATCAGCCTGTTTTAACTTCAGCAATTACATTCTGCCTGATAATGAGTGCTTGTTAATCATTTCTATCTTGTATACTTGATGGATTAGATTTTAGGTCCTATGGTTAAAACATTCAAAAGATGCACCACCCTAGAAGAACCAGTATGGTGGCCATTCTATACTATTCCTCAAAACTGAAGATAATGAATAGTTTAAGTGGAAAGGATTTTAGCATTTTCATGATGTTATCTACTGGTGCTTTTTAATGCCATAAATGAGTGTCATTTATGATCACTCAATAGGACAATTATCCTAGAATATTTTGCAATTGTAAAACAATGACACATTTCAGAGAAAATCCAAAGCAAGGGCTATAAACCTTCCCTACTTTAAGAACACCATGCTTATTTTTTTTTAAGTTAAGGCATGTAAACTATGGTTTACACTGATTGAAGAAATGCTTAATATTCCCAAATAATGATTTAGTAAATATTTTCATTGATTTCCATTTTTATCACTCATAGTTTCTTGTATTTGAAATAATTCCCATGAGTGCAAGCCATATCATTGATTTAGTCTTCATAGCAGCCTTATTTCTCCTTTAACTTTTTAATGACAGGTTGGGAAAGTAAAGTCAGTTGCCTTTAAAAGTGCAAAGTATTATGAATTTTTACTTGGAGCTAAGTGACATTACTTTCAATGGGATCTTCTGTGCAAAGTATTATGAATTTTTACTTGGAGCTAAGTGACATTACTTTCAATGGGATCTTCTAAATCTTATGCTAGTAATCCTCATGTGATCAAAGTCATGAACCACTTGTCTTTAAAACCTAATTACACCACGACTGCTTAGTGTCTGGTATGCTTATAAAAAAGCTTGGATTCAATATTTTATTTTGTGCAGCATCTGTTCAACAAGGATTTTCTCTTTTAAATGACACTTTATTGAATAAATAGGGTCTTTTAAAACAGCACACTTAAAATGTCTCCCGTATACATACTAATTCAACTTCCCTAGAAAGATCCTCGCAGAATAGTATTTTCTGCTAGAGAATAATACGATATGTGCACGTAGAATAGGAGGCAATTATAATTTAGATATTGTTCTGGTTGCTTAGCAGTTATTGCTAGGCTTATGAATATGCTCTAAAAGTTCTTTGTAAAGAATTTCATTGATACATTAATAACCTTTTTGTTATTATTCTACACAGCTGAAAACTATCTTTTGACCATCTGGCATTATAGGCTACATTTGGGGCTGCTAACAAGATCAGCAGTTTGAAAACAACAGTCACTCCTGGGGAAGAAGACAAAGTTTTCTGCCTCCACAGAGAGTTTTAGTCTCAGAAACTCACAGGGGCGGATCTACCCTGACCTACAGGATGGCAGAGTAGAGATTGACTCAATAACAGTGAGTCTGTTCTTTTGTTGTTGTTGCTTTCTTTTTTATATATATATATATTTCATATTCATATCAAAATTTCATATAGCTTGAGACAATTCAAAAAAGAATAAGTGAAGAGAACATTATTGTAAGCATTCAATAAATATTATGTATCTCTGCATGAGCATCTAATATTTGATATGTCCAGAATACTCATTCCACCTTTGTCACTCTGGTAATGGTCCTCTCCTCTCAACTTCAACCGTTGCTTCCTAAGTCCCATATTCTTATTATCTAAGCACAGGATCTTACGTAGGATAGCAGGATACTTTCTGAAGTATCTACCATCTAAAACTAAAATGGAAATGACTGCTTTTCTCTGTTAAACCCTGCTGTGAGAAGTGAGTTCCAAAAGCCAAAATATCTGCATCTCAATAACAACAATAAAACAACAATGGCTGATATTTTCTGGGCTCCAACATTCTACCAAGAACACTAAACATCTTATAATTCTATCATTAGTCATCACATTTTAATGGTGAAGAAGCTATGGGTTAGGTTCAAAGCCCGAATCATAGTGTATGTAACGAATGGATCTGGCATTTGATGTCCATCTAATTTTAAACTGGCAATTTTTAACAGTGTCTTCTGCATTGAACAGGATAAAGATACTACCTGGTGCCCACTACACAGTTTAATGCTTTAAAAATTCCATTAATACCATCCTCAAACCAGAAACCAAACAGTGTCATTGAGTCAATCTTGATTCTGAGCGACCCTACTGGACATAGTAGAATGGGTCCATAAGGTTTATAAGACTGAAAATGCTTACAGATTATACAGACTGAAATTTCTCCTTTATAGCAGCTCTAATAGACTCATTTCTTTAAACTTCCTTAACCTTGTCTAAATATGAAATTGAACCTCATGGGAAAGTGAATACCCCTTAATAACCAGGAGCTACCAAGCTGAGGACTGAAAAGTCACTAAAGACACTAGAAATAAATCAATCATTGTTCTTTGAAGGTTCTATGCCATAAGTCCTGCTTCTGTACTTATTCATCCATACACATTCTTATAATAACTACCACTAAGACATCTGTTTGCTTCCCACTTACAATGCAAGAAGTAAAATTCATTACAAATACTACTCATATACAGTTTGGCATTATACAAAAGTTAAAGTAGACATTATGGTAAGTTAAAAATTTGCTTTAAAATCAGAAACTTTGATTAAACAAAAAATCTTGAAATATTAGGCTGCTATTCTCAACATATCATCCATCAAGTTTCATTCACTTCTGAAGCCAATGTTTCCTTCTCTCTAATCATTCCCCCAAAGAATTCTGTGCTCTTCAATGTACAATAGATTAATGTGTCAGTTTGGGCATCCACGAAGAACTCAAATTGCCTGTAAGTTTCAGAACAAGAAGACAGGATCAGAGCTGTAGGGTGGATGATTTAATGGTTTCCCAATGAAATGCTCAGACGACAGCCCTAATTATGGAAAACTATAGTAATAAAAGTTGCAACTCTTTCTCACCAATGTACTTTTCCTTTTCTTTCTTCTTTTTTACTTAACAAACTTCTTCTGAATAAGACCCCCAAGATCTTCCTGTGTTCTTCCAAAATAGATATCAGTATTTTCATTTTCTTCAAAACCTCTAAATAAGTGATCATTCCATGTCCTTTGAGGAAATCTATCAAGATTACCACTTGGGGACCCATAAAACCAGCCTCCTTATTTCTCTGCCTCCAATTTAACTGACCTTATGGATTCTCCTTTGAGAGATACTGTTCTGATGGAACTTTGTTTTAGGGATCCTTGGGGTAGTTATGATTCATTCCATACAATTTTCTTCCCTCTCATCCATCTTGCTTAAAGGATTGATACAAAGATCTGGTCTTTGTGCTAGATGATCTTGCCCAACACATTCTTTTGACATCTTTTGTTGCTGTTGTTGTTCTTGAATCATCCTAGATACATGGAAGCAAGTGTATTACTGAGATAATTTGCCTGCATCCGTCCACTGATTAAAGAGAAAATATTAAACATTAATGTTTAATTAGACATTAATTAATTAAACATTCATTAAACACTAATTAAAGATTAAACATACAGTGTTTGGAACAAACTTGAGAATGTATGAATTGAAACCTGGTAGCAATACTTTTTTTTTTCACTTATCCACATATTTCATCCTAGTTTTCATAACCATATATGTATTCAAAAGGACCAGACAAACACCGGAATATTAGTAAGAAAAGGATACACAGAGCCAGATGCAAGAGCAAATGTTTAAAGTCTGACAGAAATGGGTAGGTGAGAAATGAGACAGGGCTTGTGTTCCTGGAGTTCAATGAACAGGGACAAGGCTAGCAATATTGCATAAATTGGGGGTACCATTTGGAAAATTAACCTGTACAGAAAGTTTGTGCAATAAGAAGAGAGTGTGTTGTTCCAGTCATCTGTTACACATCTATTTATTCAGTGTGTATTGTTTGCAATGAGAGCAGGGGGAACTGCTCAGTGGTAAAATTCCCATCTCTCATGCGGAATCTTGGGATCACTTCCTGGACAGAGCACGTAATTTGTGGCTACCACCCATCTGCCAGAGAAGGTTTGCGTGTTATTTGTATGATGAAGGTTTCAACCTAACTCTCTAACTTAGATGAACTAAAAGAAAAGTCTAATGACCAACTTCTAAATGTCACACAGAGCAAACCCAGTGCAACCCGTGGTTCAAACCAGTGATCATCTGGTCACGACGAGTTGGGCATGGAATCAATGGCAAGTGACAGCTGTGGGCCAACTACTATAAAGGTCTGTGCCAGTAATGTTATTTATCTTACCCTTTTGAGCCAGCTGTGTCAGGAACCAATGTGACAAGTACTATCATGGATTCACAAGAATACAAGGATGCCTTAGGGGTCCGTATATGCTTACATGTGAGAACTGGGTGTATGTCACTTTTGTTCTATGCCCAAAGGCAAGAGTTCATACCAGTAGCCAATGTTTGTAAACATCTTGCTAGTATTACTTCCTAAATGCTTTTCTTTTCCTTGGCTTATATTTTCCACATAAAAAGTGGGTAAATATGTCCCAATGACACATTGCAACTTCTGCAGGATTCCCCAAGCTCTCATCTAAGTCTCCAGACAAAGCCTTTTAAGTCAGGATCTGGAAAATCTATAGGGAGTATGATGGCTCCAAAACTTCTATTACATAACAGAAAAATATCCACGTCTTATAAGAACCAATAATGTCTTTATTTTATGCCTGGCATGATTATAAATTATGGAGACAACATGTAGCACACTTTTATTAAGGTATTAAGAAGGAAATTCTCCCCCCCCCCCAAAAAAAAAATTCCTTCTCCATACTGCCTCCACAAAATAATACATAATTAAAGTATTGCATTTTCTTCCCTAATGATCTGTTAATGAAATTAATAAGAATAATGCAAACAAGCAGGATTTATTTTATGGTGTTATTAGAAGATTTTAGAAATGCAAATGGTATAATTATTTTTTTAATGGGAAAAAGTAGACTGAATTTTAATCAGGACATTAATTAATCAACTTTCTAAAACTGACTACAAGTACAAACCTTAATATAAAGTTGACAGGATGTAAGGAATCTATACTTGGATATAAACTCAAGCTCCCTGCCCTCCCGGGGATTCCAATTCCTGGTGACTACAGGACAGAGTAGAACTGCGCCTGCGCCTTTCTGAGACGGACTGTACCGAAGTAGACAGCCTCCTCTTTCTCTCCCGAGCAGCTGTGGTTTCAGAATGCCGACCCTGCTTTTAGCTGCCCCAAACATAACCCACTATGCCATAGCATTTCAAGAATAAAAAAAAAAAAAGGACATTTATAAATACGTACCATATAATGCAAACATTTCTAAGCAATGGCAATTGTAACCAACATAAATTGACCTGACATAGGAATAGAAAAATTAGCAAACAAGCATGTTTTTGTTAGCAAATGTCATTTATTTTTAAATGGCTACATTTTAAATTTTTGTCATTTGTAATTACAAAAGTGGACCTACGAAAAATAAATTTCAAACGTTAAAATATCAATGTTAATATGCAGATTTACATTGACTTAAAATTTTTATTTGTTGTAACTGAGAAGATAAAGACAAGAGGACACAGGAAAACAGAAAGTAGAAAACCAGTCTCCTGAAAATGTCAACATTTGATAATCAACTTTTTTGAGAAAAGGTGGAAAAATACGAAAAAAGCCTATGCGAAGCTGAATCCAAAGTGTACGAAGAGGAAATACAGTGTAAATTTCAAATCCCTACAATGAATGATTCTTTCCTTGACTCTGACTCCTGGTATGTACAAGCGCCAAACATGCAAATGTATGTATTTTCTTGTTTCAAATGTATATATGTTATCTATATGGCAAACATCCATGGTGGCACTGCAGCCTAGGTGTTGGACTAATCACAAGGTTGGAAGCTCAAATGCACCACTTGCTCTTCAGAAGGAAAATGAGACAATTTGCTTCCGTTTTTATAGTCTTAGAAAGCAGTTGCAGAGTCACTATGAGCTGAAATGATCTTAAGGGCAGTGGGTTTAGTTTGGTTTATATGCAAAATCAGAAGCTGATATATGTTTAAAAGTGACAATTCTAACAAAGTTGTGCATCTATTTTTTGAACCATGAGTGATCTGATAATACTTTTGTAAATTATATGTCGTTCATTTCTGTAGTGTCTCATATGCCCCTCTTAATTGACACTGCACTATTCTGCTATGAATAAGTATTTGCAAAAAACAAACACACTTATTGTGTTTAACAAAGGATACTGTGACTACAAATGTGAAGTGGTTCATTTGCTATCTTTGATGGAGTCACTTTATGCTATAATGATGAATCTTGACATAATCCACCATTTAGCTTCCTTCTGATGGCAATACTGCCCTACATTAGTTTATTTTTCACACCAGAAGTTCTGCTTTTCACACTATTTTTTTCCCTGACTCAACTTTGACTGTTTAAAAGAAAATACTATAACATTCGTTGCATCCCTATTTGTGTGTGTGTGTTATACAAACAGCAGGAAGTTTAGAATTGCCTGTATACTTAATTGAGTAGGAAAATTCACATTCGGCACGAGATAATGTTTCTCACACATTTACTACTTTGGAGGAAAGTGTGTTGGAAATATTTTACATCCAGAAACTAGTCTATGCTCCTCAATATGGAACACAAGTGTGTGTAATAGCAAACAATGTTGATGTTGGTGCCATCACGTTGGTTTCATCTCATGCATACAACAGAATCAGACACTGCCGGGTTCCACGCAATCCACAGTTGTTATTAAACTTGATCCGATTGTTATAACATTTCTTTCAGGACAATGTTGTTGTTGTTGTTGTTGTTGTTGTTGTTAGGTGCCATTGTGTCTGTTCCACTCCATAGTGACCTTATGCACAACAAAAGGAAACACTTCCCAGTTCTATACCATCCCTACAACTATTCCTATGGCTAAACCCATTGTTTTAGCCGCAGTGACAATTCATCTTCTTAAGGGCCTCCTTTTCTTCACTGACCCTCAATCCTACCTAACACAATGTCCTCTAGGAACTGGTCTGTTCTGATAACATGTCAGGACAATACATGTATCCATATACCCAAATAGAAGAATGTGAGTTTGTGGAACTCATGATTATTAGTAAAAGATAGAACTTTTGCTTGGAAATAGAATTCCTTTTATTGATGGTTTTCAAATATATCTAGCAGAATGCTTTCATAATGAGTCTAAGTTCAAAGAATTACAAAAGTTGGATGAGTTCTTGAATAATGAAACAAAAATGTCTGCTAAGTGACAACTGTTTTGAAGTTTAAGTGCTACCTATGTACAAAGGTAAATCAAAAAGTATTAGTGCTAGGATTTCAATTCAAATACACCTGGGTCTATTCCAAACAAAATGTGGTTAAACATGTCTGAGCATCAGTGAGTAGCTATATCAGACACATCTCATTAATACACTTTTGTTATTATTACTATTGAAACTTAAAAAAATACATTCTGTGCCATGGTAATAAAAATGATATTCAGGTTAGGAAAAAAATGATATTCAGGTTAGGATTAAAATAATTTTTTTGAGAAAATTCAAGTGATTGTATTTCCAGATTTGTATAAGGTTCCAGACTGTGGATCCACATAAAATAAGAATATTCATATGAATCAAGTATTTTATGTAGTAGCACATAGAGATTAGCCAAAAGGGGGATGTTCAACATCATACTTGATGAATGAAGAAACTGTGGCTGATGTTTAGAAGCTAGTGGGAAAAGACAATACACATAGTTAGCACTGATGTGATCACTACTGAAGTTGAAATTTCACATAAACATTCTTGATTTTTGTTTTGTTTTGTTTTTTGTTGTTGTTTTTGGACATCACTGCCCTCTGGTGGTTGTGGGAGGTACCCAGCGCTGCTCCTAAGAGCCGCCGCTGGATTTGAACCACCAAGCCCGCAGGCCACAGTCCTGCACTCAACCATTTAGGTCACCGGGGCTCAGCCCTAAACATTCTTAATTTTAAGAGGATATCTTGGCATCAGAAAGCTGTGAGCTTAGTGAGTTAGACAAGAAATTAATGAAGATCCACTGTCAGCCTTTTGTGTTTTTCTTTAATTATCTGGCATAATTTAAGATGTACTATAAAAATGGTATCCTACACACATTCAGTTTTTTTCACTTATACCTACAAATGTATATACATTCACTTAAACATTTGATTTAGCTGAAAACTGATTTAAGTATCATTGTTTTCTAATAGTAACTGTTGCATTCTGTTCTGTTTTATGTAGGTGAGCTATGAATTGGAACTGACTTGACACAACCTAACATTTACAACAGTTGTTGCAGTTTAGGAGCCCGACAAGTGCAGTTGGTTAAGAATTGAATTGCTAACCACAAGGTCAGCAGCTTGAGGCCGTCATCTGCCCCTTTGGAGAAAGATAAGGGTTTGGGCTCCTGCAAAGATTTACAGTCTTGGAATATTTTAGTCCCCTGTATAAATTTAGAAGATTTATGCCACAATATAGATTTAGCCAACTATATAGATTTAGAAAAGTGATTATTAGGAGTACATCCTGAAGGAATGTAAGAAATTAACATGCAAACTGATTTAATATCAATTTTCTCTGTGCCTGGCTAGAGGATAAGCATTGGACTGCTGACTGCAAGTTTCAAATTTACCTCTGGAGAAAGACGAAGTTATCTCTGTAAAGACTGACAACTTCAGGAACCCTAAACTGGGACTTTGAGTCAGAACTGACTTTATATCAGTAGTTTTATATTAATGGTCGTATGTGTTAGATATGTATGTGGTAACATAAATCTGTACAGTGCTTATGGTTCACTAAGACTATTGATTAACAGTAAAGACAAAGCCTTTGCAAGAGTACATTGGCAGGCTGTTGCTTGGTATTCAGGTTGTTGCCTAGTCGTTCAGCCTAGAATCAAAAGAGGATATACAAAGAGGGATATCATTGCTACTGTCCGACAAATCTTGTCTGAAAGCAGACAAAACCAGAAAAATGTTTATTTGTGCTTTATTGATTATACTAAAACATCTGGCTATTTGAAACATAATAAACTGTGGATAGTCTTGAGAAGAATGAGAATCATAGAACATTACATTGTGCCACACAGAAAAGGTACATGAAACGAGAGACAGTGGTGCAAACATAATAAGGGAAACATGTATGGTTTAAAAGAAGGAAAGATGGGGGCTGAGCCTGGTGGCATAAGTGGTTGAGTGCAGGGCTGCGGACCGTGGGCTTGGAGGTTCAAATCCAGCGGCGGCTCTCAGGAGCAGTGCTGGGTAGCTTCCATGACCACCAGAGGGCCCCCCCAAAAAATTAAAATAAAAAGAAAAGGAAAGGCCTGTATCAGGGATGAATGTACTCAACATACTTATTCAATCTGCATGTGAGCAAATCATCAGAGAAACTGGACTATATGAAGAAGAATATGGCCTCAGGATGGAAGAAGGCTTATTAACAACCCGTGATAGGCAGATAACAAAGCTTCCTTGCTGAAAGTGAGGAGGATTTGAAGTATTTGCTGATGGAGATCAAGAATTGCAAGGATGAAGAACATGGATTACAACTCAATGTGAAGAAAACCCAAATCCTCACTAGTGGACCAGTAGATAGCATCCTGATTGTGGTAGCTATATAATCTGGTGTCAATTTGAGACTTGAGAGGATAGAGCAAAGAGGTGAAGTCTAGTTTGCCGACTGGGTCATAGCCAATGAGGCCTCTGTGTGGGCATGCTCTTCTCCTGAGAATCTGGGTACTCTTGTATTTCCTCATTGGAGGTAGGAGACACTTCCTCTCTCTTCTCACTCTGAGAGATGCTATGCTGACATGATATAGGGCGCTACACCCTTTGGGCTGGAGAAGCCACATAGAGACCCCTGCCAGTAATGAGATGCTAACAATGCCACAGTATCCACAAGACTTTCAACACACTGGCCTGTGATTCTCCTGCATTCAGCATCAGGACATGTAATTCATGAGTCCAAAGAGGACTTTATAGATTGGTATCACACAGGGGCTAATATCAAACTTATGGAATTGACCTGGACTATGCTGGAATTTTAATAGTCAATTGCTCTTGTGTATAAAGCTCTTTCTTATGTATATATGCATGTTATGAATCTGTTTCTCTAGTCAGCCTCAATTAACACAATGATAAATGGAGCAGAGGATTTCATCTTATTTGGAACTACTATCAATCCTCGTGGAAGCAGAAGTCTAAGAGCTCAAAGGATGCACGAGACCTCTTTAATGTGTTACCAAGTGAAGACTAAGGCATGGCTCACCCAAGCCATGGCCTTTTCAACTGTCTCAGACACATGTGAAAGTTGTGTATTGAATAAGGAAGAATGAAGAACAACCAATGCATTTACATTGCAATGCTTATGAAAAATATTGAAAATACACTAGGCAGACTCAAGAAAAAACAACTCTGACTTGGAAGGAGTACAAACAGAATGCTTCTTAACGAGGATGGTAAGGCTTTGTCTCAAACACTTTGCACTTGCTGTCAGAAGACACCAGTTCCTGGAGAATGATGCCATGTTTGTTAAGGTAGAGGGATATCAAAAAAGAGGAAGGCACTTAAGATGCATGGAGTCAGTGGCGGTAACAATGGGCTCCACCTTAAGTCCTTACAGAGTTGTTCTAGCTGGGTTCAATCCCGTTAAAATTTGCTGCAACAAATTTCAAGCAGCATAGTTTTTAAAAAAATTGTAACTTGTTTGGTTCATGATTAAAACGTGCTTAAATTTGTTAATAAGTGAAACTGTGGGGTTTGATTCATGAATAAGCACACTAGCTGCTCTCGGGGAGAAGACTGTGTCAGCCAGTCTATTGCGGTAAAGATTTCCATAGCTGATATATTTGAAGCAACAAGCTTTCAGGTCATGGTTCAGCACTTAACCACTGTGCTACCAGGGCTCTCTATCATATACTAAAACCTCATAAAATGTTTGTCTAAACTTTTATTTTGCCCCACTGACATGATTTTTTGTTGTTGGTTTGTTTGTTTGTTTTTCTATTTGAAAGTCTACTTCAAGGTCCTGGGGATTTTAAAGTCAACAAGTGCCGTCCAATACATATCGAATACTACAGGGTGCTTCCTATAACATTTCCATATTATATTAAATGATTGACTTAAAAACTACCTTAAGAGAATAAGAAATTAACAAAATGATAGTTTATTACAATACATATATACGTAAATAGGAGCTATTGTTGATCAACGCAACACTGTGTTAAGAACAATGAAATTGTAATGACATGACTAGACATTACTAATTTGAGGCAGGTTTTCTGGAGCTGGGTTAATATCCATAAACTGTACTTTTACGTTATCTCTTGTGGTGAAACAACAACACTTAGGATATAGCATCACCATTTACCTTGTTCTTTTATTCAACTCAATCATAACTGGGGAATCAGCAGTTTGCATACATCATTTGGTCATACCACATTTCGCTCATCAGTATTGACAAGAGGAAATAATGGAAAGAAGAGAAGGAGAAAAGGAGAGAGGCCTGTATTCTTGGAAGGGGGATACACAAAGTTAGGAAATCAATGAATCTGGTGCTCAACAAGCCTTAGCCGGTCCAGCAGCCCTTCTCAGACACTTGGTCAGAAACAAGCCTTTGGCTGTTGCAAGAGGTCAAGTTCACTGTGGCCTCTCAAGTGCAGTCAAATAACCAAGCATCTTTTCTCTCCATGGACAGTCTGCTCTGATGCACCAAAGGAATCAATGTAGGGGTGAAGAAGGAAGGGCTGAGGAGAGTTAAAGGGAGAGCTTTTCCACAGGGTTCTATGGTTGCTATAGTAACAGTTTCTTTTGTTTGTACATAGTCGGAGCAGCTGTTTCCTCTGGGTTCTGGTGGCAGGGATATTATGGAAGTAACTGGTAGGAAAAGAAACACCGCTCTAACCATGAAAAATACTCTCCGTGGATAGATTATTCATTTTTACCTAGGCTTTGCTTTTTACTAGGGATAAGTTTGATATTGGTAGCAAGATCTTTTGAAAGATGGCGATACCTAATCAAGACAGACCTAGGGATGCTGTGATCTCCAAGATGTTGTATGCTAACTTGAACAACAGGCTCCTACGGTCTTGTGCCCTTAAGACTTGAAACCTTTGATTTTCTTTCTATCTGGTGTACAAACAAGCCATATTGCAAGCTCCCCAGGACTCATCAAAGAAAAATGCTCCATCCAAGTACCCCCAAATCCCTATACACCTTTCCAAATCCTAATTAATTTCCCTAATTAGATCTTTTTTTCTGGCTGCAAGGTTGAATTGCTGCATAAAGTGAATTTAATATTCATAAACCCATAAATCCATTGACTTAATACTCCTGTTATCCACATACTGCTATTTCAATCAGTTCATTAGGCCATCCTATACCTTACTTAAGTAAGAGTTAGATACAAATAAGATTTTACATTTTATAGGACAAATGTGGGGCTGAACCCTGGTGGTCGAGTAGTGGTTGAGTGTGGGACTGCGGCCCACTGACTTGGCGGTTCAAATCCAGCAGCAGCTCTCCAGGAGCAAAACTGGGCCTCCCACTCCCACCAGAGGGCAGTGATGCCCCCCCCCAAAAGAGGAAAAATGCTGTGCCTACCTATTGCAGGCAGTTCAGTTGATTCTGACTCACAGTCACCCTGTGTGACAGAATAGACGTGCCCCCTGCGACTTCTTAAGCTGCCATCTTAAAAGCGCCATCTGACAATTCTAAAGTAGGAATATTCTCCTTGTCTTGGGACTCCAAGTCTCTCATCTAGTAATTTAAAGTTTACTGAACTAACACAAACCTCTTGGATCCTAAAATGTAATTCTGTCAATAAATAAGATGCATGCTTATGAGAACCAGTAGAGATGTTCCTGAATTCTATATTTTAACTAAATATAGTTTCATTTTTAAACAAAAGTCAAGCTCTATTGCTCCCAGTGCAGTTTGTGATTTTGAACCAGCAACCTTTTGGAGGGAGAGCAGCCAGGCATTTTATCATTGCTTCTTGCACACAAACATCCATACTCACAACAAACTATATATACATATAGCAAAACCAAACCCGACTCACTGCTGTCCAGTTGATGCTGAATCATGGTGAGCTTCCAGGGCAGGGTAGAACCGCTTCTGTCGGTTTTCAAGACTATAACTGCTTATACCCTGAGAGTGCCAAATCTTTCTCCCAAGGAGCAGTTAGTGGTTTCGAATTACAGATCTTGCAGATGGCAGACCAACCCATATAACCACTGTGTCATCTGGTTTCCATATACATATGCAATCCTATATAAGGTGTAAAAATATACTTATATAACCTGTAAGTAATGTGGCATAAACCAACATCCAATGAGTTAAAAATATTGAAGCAAATGTCTAAAAAACTACATCTGCAAGATGCAGAGTCAAATTTTGCAAATATATATACTCCAATGCAAATAAGGAAAGCAGAAAGCACAGCTGTCCTTATAAACAAATTAATATTGAGCCTAGGTGTACTACAGTGTTTCAAATCTTTGGGGATCTTGGAAATGAGGAATATGAAAGCAAAGTGATGCTCACATTTTTTAATTAAAATCTATTCAGCATTTATCTAAGTGGTAACTTTTAAACATATAATTTTAGTAAAAGCCATGAAACATTTGGTTGATTTCATCTGGCAAATGCAAATGCTACATCTTAAGACTCGGTTCACAACAAGTTGACTATATATTTGCCTGAACAACTCCAAAATAATCTACTCATTTTTCTCCCTTTCCTGCATACAGTTTGAATATTAGGTACTTGATTGAATTTATTTCCTTAAAACTTAGAATTCCTGATACAGTAAGACACAGAGGTATTTTGTTTGCTTTGTTTTAAGTTTTTGATGTCATGAATCGGTTTTCTTTCATTATCCTCCTCTTATAAATTTGCAAGGTCTGGCACTGGTGGTGGGCTTCTAATCTGTCACCAGGGAGGCCTACGTTTGATTCCTAAACACTGCAGTGATCACTGAAGGGCCCTTAAGGCATAGTGCAGTGGTTCTCCACCTTCCTGGTGCCGCCACCCTTTCATATAATTCCTCATGCTGTGTTGACCATAAAATGATTTTCATTGCTACTTCGTAACCGTAATTTTGCTACTTTTACAAACCAACCAGTCAATCTCTGTGAAAGGGTGGTTCGACCCCCCAAAGGGGTCATGACCCACAGGTTGAGAACTGCTGGCATAGTGGGTTATAGATGGAGTTGCATCAGGCTGCAAACTCCAAGATCTGAAGTTCAAATGTAGCTGCTCTGAGGAAGAAAGGTGAGCCCTTCAGCTCCCGGTAAGATTTTGGAAGCACCAAAGGGCACTTCTCTTTTGTCCTGTGTGTTAGAATCAACTAAATAGCAGTAAGTAATTCTTTTGTTTCTTTTTGTCTTTTCTAAAAGAATTTGGATATCATCAAACGATGGCCCTGAAACATGTTAAGTTGGGAGTTAAACTCTCCAAATATTTAAAACCAAAACCTCATTGATATCCCAAATGTATAAATCTGAGCAACTCAATGTATATTTTGAACAATATCTCCTTTTTGCTACATTTATTCCAGCACCTATAATTCAAATGTGGTCCATTTCTCTTGTAGCTGAATGATTATTATGTTTCACAACTTTACAACTTGTAATGATCTCAATTTTAGCTCCTATATCCATTTCCATTCAACTCTGGTTGAAATGCTCATGGATTCTTGCTTAGATAATTGAAACTGAGTTTCTCCCAGGGTCTTCTGATCTCCTCTTAAAATTCTGCAAACAGGTTATTTTCCCTAAAGCACCTACTCCTTAATATCATATGGTTTCTTACTTCCAACTATCCACTTGACAGTACTTAGCTGAACTTTCAGAGCATTCCCAGATAAAAAAAACCAAACTAAATGCTATGGTTCTTTACATGGCTTTTGTAAAATGAAATGTACCATGATTTTCTAACTTGACCCAAGTGCTTTGCCTCTATTTTTTGTGTGTGTGAGTTTGCACTATTTTCTTTGCCTAAGTCCAAACCAAACCATCAGAAGGTGTATGCCAAAGGAGACAATATAAAAGAAGATTCAGAAAAAAAAATTAGAGGACATGTGACATCAACAGGGATTGGATAGACATGGCACTCACCTGCTTGTCTATAACCTGGGGCATTTAGTCTCTGATTGTACCACTCACTTTGTTTAACTGTAAGAAGAATTCCAAAGATTGAACTCATGCTACAGGTAAATATATTGGAAATACCTGCTCCAAAAGCTTCCATCTAGAGGACCATAAATTAGACTAAAATGTGTGTCCTTTCACCACTCTTTAAAGGAAAAAAAAATGCTTGAGATTTAATTTAGTGAGAAGGTCTACTAGCGAGGTTTATTGGTGCTGGTTACATTGTTAGGTTCGCATTGTACTGCTAACCACAGAGTTAACAGTTAGAAACCACTCAATGCTCTTGGGAGAAAGAAGAGGCTTTCTAATCCCACAGAAATGTCGTCTTAGAAACCCAGTGGGCAGATCTTCCTATGTCTTCATTGGAAGTTGGAATGTACTCAACAGCAGTGAGTTGGGTGTAGGCCCAGAAAAAAAATCAAGATTTTATCCGAAACATCATTGCAGTTGTTTGGCCACTCATGGCCTTTGGTGGTGTAGTACATTAACTATTGCTCCATTAACCCGGGGTGTTGGCAGTGTAAACCCACCTGCAGCTCCAAGGGCAAACGATGAGGCATCGTGCTTCCTTAAGGTTTTACAGCCTCAAGAACTGTATGGAGCAGTTCTACTCTTCCCTACATGTCATTCTCAGTCTCACTCAATAGGACAGCAATGGATTTCATCCCTGCATCTAATTTGCAACTAGTTCCCAAGTCAGGTGGAGTAGACAATAGTATTCTTTTTCACCTTTTAAAGTTCAACAGCAGTGTTAATTTTGGTAGACTAGAGAAAATCATAGACATTCAAATGTGTTTAAGTAGGTGCTTAATATACAAGAGCAATTACAAATTGAGAAAACATCCCAGGCTAATCCAATCAAGTCTATATGTCCTATATTATTCAATATGCCTATAAATTCCTCTTCAGACACAGGCACCATATGCAATGATGCCAAATACAGGAAGATCACAGGCCACTGCGTGGCAAGTCTTGTGGATCCAGTGGCAGTGGAAGATTTGCAGCAGTGGTAGGGGTTTCTACCTGGCTCCTTCAACTCCAGAGCTCTACCATAGTTCAATATATCTTCTCAACAGGACCATCTGACAGGAGTGTATATGTATCCCATCTCCAGCGAGCTATTTATCTCTGTGGTTCCTCCAAATGAGGCCATCAACTTGCAACCTGACTGACTGGCTAGACTCCACCCCTCCACAAGTTGACACCAGATTATGTAACCCACACAACAACTAAGACTGATTCTATTGATATGGGTGTGTGTAAAACAATTCATTAAGCCATGCATTATGCCAATTGTATGAATAAAACACCTTTGCTCTCACCTACATTACAAAGAATCTATTGTTTTTTCTTTATTTAATTTTTACTTGTAACATTTGACTTACACATAATACATTAAAACATGCAGAAAGATCAAAAAGAATTAGAATGGTAGAAAGGAGGAAACGTGTCAGAGGAATTTATGGATGAATAGGCAGGAAGCTATCCTAATCTAATTATTCCCTAAGCTTGCTGCTATAGAAAGTCAGTTGATGAGTTTAAGACATTTATTAAACATAAACATAAATGTGAGGTTTGAATACTAATTTTTTCAAGAGGAGAGAATAATCTGTTCACTTCCTATGATTCTATTAAAATTACATCAATTATAACAAATAATTTTGCAACACTAATTAGTCATCTTAATTTATTTGTCAATGCCAAGGAAATTGATGTAATGCTGGAAAGTTTCCTACTTGAGTATGTACATGACAAATTGTCTAATTTTCTATAAAAAAGTGCTTTTTAAAAGAAAGGTTACTGAATGGTAGGCCAAAGTCAAACTGACACAAGTGGAAATGAAATATATTTGTAATGTAAAACTTGCAATTATGGCCAAATTTCTATAGCATTCTAAAATATAACAACTTTATAGACAAAAGCATTAGCTTTTAATGACTTCAATTATCTAATATGTCCCAAGCACATTAACAAATATCTGCATCTCTTTTTCCACCACATCCACAACCCTAGAGGATTAACTTCATTATCCTTACTTTACAAATTAAAAAAAAAATTCTAGAAAAGTTTGCTCCTTTCTCACCATCACAGTGATATCATTCATAGCCCTGGGACTCATATCCATTTTTCTCTTATCTAAAGTCTATGTCCTTTCCATATGTAATCGACCACAGACTTTAAAATAAAATCCTCCAGTTTCCCTTATATCATTTTCCTGTCTTGATTTGTCTGTGTCTACACTCATTTCTCCAGAACACTGCGATCTCCCACACTTACAACATTCTATCATTTTCTATGTCCACTGTATCATTTCCTGGCTACTTTTATCTTGGTGAGGTTCCCATGCCTGAAATAGGAGCATCAATCCAACCCATGTGAATAAATGCAGTAATCGTCACTATTCAAGCACCGCCTGACAAGCACCACATAATCCATATAAGTCTGCTAACAACTTTTAACATGTCATCTCCGAGGATAGATACACTTTTCTTATAAAGGGCCAGGGGGAAAATATTTTAGCTTCAGTAGGCCATACCTTTTCTGTTGAAATGACTCAACTTCATCACCATAGCATGAAAGCATCCACAGACAGCATGTAAAAACAAGGAGCTGTGGCTACGTCCTACTACACTTGACCTAGAAACTCAGAGGGTGTGCTGCATTCGGCTCATGGACTGTAGAATTCTGGTACCTGCCACAGGATAGAACTGGAGCTTTGTCCTCCCATAAAGAGTTACAGTCTTGGGAACCCCAACATAAAGGGTCACCACACGTGGAAATGCACGTGGTGGCAGTGAGCTTGCCTGTGGGATAGGGAATCTGGTGGCGTTATCAGGTAAGTGTTGGATGGCTGGCTGAGTGATTCAAACTCACCGTTTCAGGGGAAGAAAGTGAGGGTGAGGACATCTCTTCCAAAGATCCGTCGCCTTGGGAACCCTATATATGGTTGCTGTGAGTCAGAGTTAGCTCAGGAGCAGTGGATTTGGCTTTGTTGTTTTGCAGAGGCTAAAATAAACATTAAAACTTGCGATTTGTTTCCAAGGCACTCTGATTCTTCAACTTCAGTTTTTACTGAGATTTTATCCAGTAAATCAAATAGGGCACATCCCTGATGTATACGTTTTCTTTCATGTTTACATTTCACAGAAGACCGATGCAGATTTAAGATATCTTCTCCTGTCTTCTTCTCCACTTCCCCAAATCACCTTCTATCTTGGTCACTCACAGCACCTGTGAGGGTTCAGTTAGACACAGGTGAGCTCAGATTTCAGCTATGAGTTGTGTGAGTTTGAGAAATATGGTTGATTTTATTATTCTAGGTCTCTGTCCATCCAGTGAGTATAGTAATAATATTGTCATTAGCACAAGTCAGACTCATCGCCATCCATTCAAGTCTGACTCATAGCCACCCTTTGAAGCAGCACGACTGAGCATAACTGCCCCTTGGTGTTTCGGAGGCTTTAGATTTGTATGGGAGTAGGACACTTCATCCTCCTCTCTCAGAACAGTTAGTAGATTCAAATTCCTGACCTTACAACCCATGGTGTAAGCCACTAGCCCACCAGGGCTCCTTAATATTGCCATTGGGAAATTTAAAATACAATTTATAAAATGTGAAAAATATAGTAATGTATCCCCCAGGTGTCAGTAAAAAGTAATCCCTGTTCCCCATCTTTCACTGAATTCCTCAAAATCTAATTAAATGCAAAGGGCTTTTTAGTAATCCTCCTGATTTGATAATGTCAGTCTCGCATCTTTGTACTTTTTCCTCTTTGTTCTTAGACAATAACATGTACCTTTAATGTCCATTATTCTACTTCAGCAGTTCTCAACCTTCATAATGCCTTGACCTTTCAATACAGTTCCGCATGTTGTGGCGACACCCTCCCCCCAGGCACAAAATTATCTTATTCATAATTAATTTTGCTACTGTTATGAGTTGGGTGACCTCTCTGAAAGGGTCATTTGACCCCCAAAGAGGTCGTGACCCACAGGTTGAGAACCGCTATTTTAGTTGCTCCTTCTCAGTCCTTTGGCCCCTTTAATTGTCTCTGTTCACCAGGCTTCACCTCAAGGTGAACTTTTCATGCCGGTCTCCTTCTCACCCTATGGTTCTTCATTTTGACTGGAAACCCTGTGAGAATCAGAACTCAGAGGGACTGTCTTGTTCTTCTGGCTCTCACAGGCTGCCTTCATTCGCATTGATGCACCTTCCATCTTTCTTGGTGATAAACAACTGAGTTTGATTTTTAATGACGGGTTCTCACCTCATACAACCTCTGCCTTGTGCAGGGGCGCCTGCTTCCCCCAGAGAGACCCAGAGTTCTCTCGAGTTACTCTCTATCCCCTCTACATATTTCAATTCTGTACCACTGATGCTGTCTCTTCTTTTTAATGATCTTTTACATTAGCACGGATATTTCAAAGATCTTATCTTGCTCTGCATTTCTTCTTCCATGCGTATAATAATTTCCGGCATGCAATTGCATCTGGTGTTCAATAAAGACTTCACACTTCAACTGTATGAGCACAATGATTCTCCCAGGGCTCCCCCCTTGGTCCTCACCTCCTTTCCCTAACAACATCTTCTAAAGTGCAATCATCTGTTGCCAAAACTTAAAGTACACAAACCATGCCAAGCATGAATTAAACTCTCTCTCTCTCTCTTTTTTTTAGATTCTGTTAAAGTCTACCTCATTCTTTGTCTCCCGTACTTTGTACCTCACCTTTAATGCTGTCATTCTTTTCCTAAATTAACAAAGATGAACACACAGCACCTTGATTAAAATCCTTCCCTAACTCTGCATGCTTATAGAATCCAGGTTCTGGTAGCTTGTCAGACAAGGCCTGTTGCTGATCCAACTTTCTGGTTGTATTGCTTACCCTTTTTCCCGACAGTGACAGTTTGATACACTTTGGTGCAGTGCCCATTGTGCTGCATACAATAGGAATATCAAGTTGGGAAAGACAAGGATCCTCCTCTCCCACAAAAAGAAATTGTGTTAGAAAGCTCATCAAATGGTCCACAAGTCAAAGGAAAAGAAAATGGCTACTGGTTTGCACTTTGCTCAGGCTACACTTCATGCACTTTTTATGCAACAAGGCTGGTCACAAATCAGTACTGTTAAATTGATTTCCAGACATATAAGCATGTGAAATTCCTGAAAGGTAAAGATGGTAAGTTAGTTAGTTAGTTAGTTAGTTAACTACTTAGTTAGTTATTTAGTTTGTTTTCCACCTGAGTTTTCCCAGGACAAAAAAAACTTGATCTTATATGATCCTTCCCTATATATATAGTACATATTGAAATATTTATTTTAATAAAATGATTTAAAATACTTGTAAGTTATTAAAACATGCAAATGCAGCTGATAATGAATAGATGAATACACTACACATTTACCTCATTGTAAGACAGTTTTCCAATATTCATATTTGACCTAATCTATAGTCTATCAGACATCATTATTTAACATGATATTCTGAGAGAGAGAGATGACCTGTTTGCTAGTTTGTTAGTGACTGTACTTTATTACATAGACTCTAAATAGCTTTCCTCTTTCTGAAGGATGCACCGACCCAGGTCATTCTTCCAAAATTTTAGTGCAACTCCAAAACATATCATTTTTAATGCTTGCATCAACTGTGCAGTTTTAACATAGTAGTTTACTTTGTCTCATTCCAGTCCCCTTCCTTGTCCCAAATGTTGCAGAGAACTTTTTCCCAAATTGTAAATTACACATTGTAAACAAGGAAAACAATAGTTTGCAAGCAAGTCTTAAACAATGGTTTTATACACACACTCATGCACAGTATTGCAATTTATTTTCCTGAGAAACATTATCAATGTAAGAATTGAATTGTTAGGTGTGTTTGTAAGCATAATAAATCCATGAATATAGTTCTTCTTATACTGTTTTACACTTCTTTTTAAAAATAATTTTATTGGGGGCTCGTACAGCTATTATAACATTCGATACATCATCTGTATTAAGCGCAGTTGCACACATGTTGCCACATTCATTTCCAAATATTTTCCACTTGAGTCCTTGATATAAGCTCCTCCTTCCCCCTCCCCCTTTTTTAAAATGAATAATTTTCTTGGGTACTCATATACCTCCTCTCACGATCCATACATACATCACTTGTATGCAGGCCTCATTTGCACACTTGTTGCCATCATCACTCTCAAAACTTCCTCCCTCCACCTAGGCTCCCAGTTCCAATCTCCCATATTTCTCTTCCCCCTCCCCCCATGAATCTTTAATAATTTACAAATTGCCATTTCTTTTTCATATCGTATACTGTCCAGTGTGTCCTTTCACTCACTTCCCTGTTGGCCTTGCCCCAGAGAGGAGGCTATATATAGATCCCTGAAATTAGTTCCTCCTTCCTACTCCACCATCCCTCCACCCTCCCAGTATCACCACTCCCATCACTCATATGAGGGAATATCTATCTTAAATTTCCCATGGTTTAGACTCCAGTGTACATCCCCTGCTCTAGCCAGACTTGTCTGGTAGAACTAGGAGCATAACAGTGGGTGAGCGGAAGCATTGGAGAACTTGAGAAAAGATGCATATTTCGTTGTTACTACACTGTACTTTAACTGGCTCATCTCCTCCCTGCAACCCCTCTGTAAGATGTTGCTTTAAATATTGATGGGCATTGGATCATCAATCTGTACTCCCCTTATTTATAATATAATTTTAGTTCTTTGATGCCTCACACCGGATCCCTTCAACACCCTGTTGTCACACAGGCTGCTGTGCTTCTTCCATGTGTGCTCTGTTGCTTCTGAGCTGGATGGCCACTTATTTACTCAAGCCTTTAAGAACCCAGACACTATATCTTTTCATATCCGGGCAGCATCAGCTTTCTTCACCACATTTGCTTCTGCACACATTTGTCGTCAGAAAAGTGAGCACGCAATGTCATGATTTTCAGTTCTTAAACCCTGATAAGTGATCCCTTTGACAATCCATGGTCCCACATGCTGGTGTGCTTCATCTATGTGGGCTTTGTTGCTTCTGAGCTGGAGGGCCGCTTGTTTACTTAAGACCCCAGATGCTACATATTTTGATAGCCGGGCACCATCCGCTTTCTTCACCACCTTTGCTTATGCACACATTTGTCTTCAGTGATCGTGTCAGGGAGGTGAGCATCATGGAATGCCAATTTAATAGTACAGAGTGTTCTTGCACTGAGGAAGTACTTGAGTGGAGGTCCTATGCCCATCTGCTGCCCTGGTGGGAGTAGGAAGCCCAGCCTTGCTCCTGAAGAGCTGCTGCTGGATTTGAACTGCCAACTCTGTGGGCTGTAGTTCCACACACAACCACTGTGCCACCAGGGCTCAGCTTGTTTTATACTTCTTAATCAGAAAATGTGTATCTTACTGCCACTGGCTCCATGAACCCTGGTGGCATAGCAGGTTATGCAATGTGCTACAAATATCAAGGTCAGCAGTTTGAAACTACCAGTGGTTCCATGGAAAAAAATATGAGGCTGTCTATAAAATCCATGAATTTCAACATCAGAATACCATCTGGGCAGTTCTATCCTGTCCTGTAGGATTACTGTGAGTCAAAATCAAAGTTTCAGTCTTTTCTTGTTGTTTTTTGTCTCTTTGTTTTGTTACTTACTCTAGTAATATTGAAGCTATCTTGTGCTGATGATGCCATCGGGCAGCAGAGAACTATGAGAACCAATCACATTCTCCCTAAATCTCTTTACTTCATTTTCAGAGACTTTCTGCCCTAGCCAGTGTCATCTGTTTCCTTTCCTCCATCCCAATAAGCTTCACTTTAAGTAATTCTTTCATTCTCCCTTGTACATATACCACTTTATAATCCTCTACCACTCCTCCCTGTCAATTACCTCCATTTCCTCAGAGTGTATTTCCATTTCCTTTTCACTCTGTTGCCCATTGTGAATGTGAACAACACGGGGGAGTGCAGGATTGATGGGTATACCCCAAGTGTGAACAAGCCCCAAAAGCAGGGGCAGAAAACACTAATATGTTCAGGAACAATTCAAGCTACCCAACCAGTTTCTTGAGTTTTATGAAAATGCCTGGACATTAGTTTATGATTGTTAGATTGCTTTTATCTACCTCCAAATCTTTGCCTACTTGAGCGAACATTTTGCTAACACAAAGAACTGTAGCTTCTTGGTTCTCACCTTACTTCTGTGAGAAATACATCCTGGCATTCTAAATTACAATTTTTTTCCCCATAAGGCATCTATAAGTATTCATTTTTCTTAAAAGAGGCAATAATTGTGATTATCTATTACACTTAAATTCTTATAGTGCACAATATAAAAAGTGTTCTGCTTGGAATTTAGACCAGTGGAACACCGTCCAATTTTGAGCCATCCACACAACCATGGTAACTGTCACCCCCTCTTGCAACCACCAATGCATGTTCTTCAGGATCTTCCTCTTTTTGAATGACACTTTTCAAGCAAGATGTCCTTCTCTAGGGGATGGCCTCTGCTTATCACAGGTCCAAATATGCATGAAGTCTCGCCAGTCTCATTTCTAAGAGATTTTTGTTTGTACTTCAACCAAAGCAACTTTGTCCATGTTTCTGGTAGTCCATGGTGCACCCCATCTCCTGTGCCAGCACCATATTTCAAATGAACTAAACTTTCTTCAGTTTCCCTTATTCATAGTCTAGCTTCCACATTCATAGGTGATTGAAAATACTATGGATTAAATCGAGAGAGAGCATTTTGTTTTCAAAACTTTGGAGAGGATTGCGGCAGATTTGAGAATGCAATACACCATCTGATGTCTTCTCCAGGCATTCATTGTGTTTCCAGGTAAAGTAACATCAGTGGTGACTTCAATATTTTCTCTTCTTATCACAGTGTTGTCCATGTATTGGCCCAGCTGTGAGGATTTGTGTGTTTTCTTTTATGCTGAGGTATAATCCATAATGAAGGCTATCATCTGATCTTCATCATTAAGTGCTTGAAGTCCTTTTCATTTTCAGCACTTCTCATGGCACACTGTTTTTAATGCAAGCTGGAGGCCTTGCCATTCTTTATATACATCTTCTTTGGTTATTTGCGCAGCTGTTAGCCATGTATGACTGTAACAAACTGGTAAGATGATATCTATTCATTAACCTTTATTTTTGAGTCAATTGAGGAAATAATGACAAGAAATTCTACCAAATGTATATAGTCATACATCAAGGTATATCCCCATTTATACATATCATCTATTTGCGATAGACTCAGAATGTATAGATGAAAGGAAGTAAAGATGTTCTAATTTAAAACTCTCATTGTATTCAAGAGGAAACTGAAAACCAGAAATATGCGACATTTATACAATATAGTCATATTCATAAGGATATGGATGATAGTAATAAGTGTGCAATGCAAATTATATGTTATATTAAGTATTTTATGTACAAAAGAAGTCTCTTGGGCTGAGCCCCGGTGGCGTAGTGTTTGTGCGCGGGACTGCGGCCCACTGGGAAGGAGGTTCGATTCCAGCTCCACGGAGCAAAGGCTGGGCCTCCGACTCCCACCACCTGAGGGCAGTGATGCCCACAAAAAAAAAATAATAAATAAATAAATAAAATGTTACCAAGAAGTCTCTAGAGTACTATTCATAAGTCTGTGTTCAAGTCAAGTTTATATATAGATTGGAAGCTAGGTACAGTTTGTATCTAATCTCAGTCATATGTTTTCATATATAATACACTGTGCTTAAGTATAGCATATATAATATAGAGAATGCTTTAGTATATAATAAGTAGTATTTAGTATATAATAAGTAGTATTAATAATCATTGAAGAAACCCTTCCAGATACATTAAAACATCTTGAGTCCCATAGCATGCACATAACTGAGGTGGGGCAGTGCAGGAAAAGTGTTCAAACCAGTAAGGGCACTCATTTGGGCTTAAGGAGAGATGGAGTGGGTGGAGCAGCTGGTGAGTGAGTCAAGAATTCTGTGATGTCAGGGACTCCAGGACCAGTACAGAGTGGAGGTGACATCCAGTAGACTGCAAAAGGGCAGTGTGGGGGGTCAACTGCTTGCCCAGGGTGGGCTCTCAAAGGAGCTAAAAGATAGTACCTGGGAAGTGGATGTAAAGATGAATTAAAGAGGAGTCAGAAGGGGTCTCTTAGGGTGGTCAGAATAAACTTCTAGGAGTCGGTCTTTGGAGCCACCAGAGGGAGGAAGGTTTTACAGGGGTTGTTTTATAACCATGGGTTGTACTTCAATCAAGTGGAGGTACCCTGACACCGCCTGCAGTAGTTCACTTAATTATCTCTTAAAAAAAACAGCTATTGTTTAGTTTAACACTTTTCTAAGATAACACTTAGGAAAAAAATATGGAATTCAGTGGTAAGTGGCGCTTCAGCGTTGAAGCTTTGGATTGAATCGCTGTTTAAATCCCTATTTCCATTACCTTGCACAATTGTGTACTTTCATGGCCTAGAAGAATAGAGAAAGCAGAGCTTCACTAAGAGAGAAGACAGAGCTTACAACTGTGATGGGGTCAGGGTTAGGGGAGGATCAAAGGTCTGATGGCAGGGAAAAGAGCAATGTTGTTATCACAAAGTACAGATGTTTTAGCATAGCATTACATTTATCTCACAAGGCATCTTTTCAAGTCTGGGATCCTACAAGATCAGCATCTGCAGGATCCACAAGCAGACCTAGACAGCTGGGTCTGACAATTGAAGGGGATCAAGAGGAGAGCTAACCTCTCGCTCTGGTTGAAGGATTTGCTTTTTGTGATGGTTTCCACCCTTGCAAATGTAGAAATCCATACAGCTAGAAACATTGGACAGACAATCCTTTTCATTGCCGATTTCTTCATCGATGAAATAAAAGCCAGGAGGGAAAAAAACGTACATTAATTGAGATGTCCAAATGTCACTAGTTTTGTGGCATTTAAAATCACCCCTTGAAGACATAACACAAAACTCCTGACTAAAATCCATAGAGAGGCTCAGCTGTTTCATGACTGTCGCTCATGTGTTAAACACAGTCAGTAGACACTCGTGAGAGTAATCCTGCATGTCCACACTCCTGGTCGCAAACATAGAAGTAAACAAAACAAACAAAACACTGGCCCTCCTGGGACTCACTTTCCCAAGTGGGAGAAAAAAGCACATGACAAAACAAGTTTAAATTATCTATCCAAACCCAAATCCCCGCCACTAAGTCAATTTTGAATCATGGTGGCCCTATCTAGAGCTTCTGAAGCTGTAGACATTTATGTGAGCAGAGAGCCTCACCTTTCTTCTGTGCAGTGGTTGGAGCATTTGGACCATCGACCACCTTCAAGGTTAGTAATAAATCATCATGCATGAAAAAGACTATGGATAAATATAAAACAGGGAAGTCAGGAGTCCAATTTAAAATAAAATAGGATAGGATTTCGGAGCTTTGTTGGTTTTGAGAAGTTGAACAGAGACTAAAGAAGGAATGGACATTTTGGAAACAAGATTTCAGGATCAGGAAGAGCACAGGAATTAAGGGAGGGGTATGTCTGACCTAATAAGGAAAAGTGGAAGGACAAGCAGTCAGCAGTGCAGATGGAGTTTGGGAAGAAATATACACAGATGAAATGGACTAAATTTTTGAAAGTTTAGGTCATGGTAAGGAGAATGGCTGCACTACTGAGTAACAGAAATAGAATCACTGGAGAGATTTCTTCAAATTGAAGAAAAAAAAAAAGTACTGGGGCTGAGCCCCGGTGGCGTAATGGCTGTGTGCGGGATTGCAGCTCACACAGTTGGTGGTTCAAATCCAGCAGCAGCTCTCCAGGAGCAAGGCTGGGCCTCCTACTCCCACCCGGGGGCAGTGCTGCCCACACACAAAAAGTACCAAGAAATGTAATGGCTTTATGGTTCATTTGTTGTATGTCCTGAAAGTAGAATAAAACGGAATACCTTCCAAAGGAGACTGAAAGATCCTCAACCAAGGTAGCAGGGGACAGAGTATCAATAACATATATTATGGTGCATAAGCATATGGTAAGTGTGTAGTGACTAACTGGCTAAGCTGGGAAAAGCGTTTCTCCAGATTCTATTCTTTACAATTCCCATATAAAATGGAACGGAGAAGACAGGAGAGCAATCACAAGGCGTCCCTTTCTGATTGTCGTCCAGCGGTGGTTGTCATAGGAGGATCCAGAGTTAGCTGGTAAATTCCCATCTTTCCTAACCCTCTCCTACCCTGTTTTCAGCATCTTCCTGACCACGCATCTGTAAGGCAACTGTGACAAGGCCTACCAACAGGTGTCTAACAGTAGCGCCACAGCAGTGCTAACTATTTATAGGCACCAATTTTCTCCAAACTCCCCATAAATTTCCCATTGGAAGGCTCACCGAATCACTAGAAAAGTACTTGGCTTCTCCAATTGACTGATTCTCTGATGATGCATTACCATTTCAGATAGATAGTCCCCTATCATTAGTGACACTGCTGGGACCTGCCCAACATAGGCCCGAAAGACAAATCTGCACTTGCTTCAGCATGTGATCAACCTAGCAAATAGTGGCATGTTTTGGAAAATCAAACATTTTGGTCCTTTGCTCAGACTAACTTTTTTTTTTTTCCAGGAAGCTTTTCCTGTGCCAGATTCAAGGTTTAAGAATAACTTGCAATCCCAACTTCTGCTTGCAAATGCTGTCAATTTGGAAAATGAGAGCAGATGTTGACAGATGTATTTGCCAGTCTGATGCCTCAGCAAACACTCTGAAGAAAAGACAACACGCGACAAGACTGAATAAATAGCCTCTTTTAAGTTTATTTTGCCCGTCCTTTTCGCAGCCTACAGATGACATCTCTGCAATGAGGAAGACAAAAGGGTGCTGTTATGAAAACTTAGCCAAGTTTCTGCACTTGAATATTGCAGTTTCACACAGAAGAAGTGCACATTAAAGAGAGTCTTTCTGCATGTTTCAGTTTGAAATGCAAATGAGTGTCTGCTTTATGCATCAGTGGATCCTGACTTCAGGGTTCTTTTGTGCCAAAGACACTCAGTGAATTCCAGTTACTGCTAAAAAGCTAATAATCAGTCTGTCTGAGGAAAAGATACGCTGATATCACTGGAAGGAAAAGAGGTTGTGGGAATTCCCTTGATCTTTGCTAAGGTAAAACACCAATTCAATCTGTATTTACATTGTTTGCTTCAATCCTGTAACTGAACTGTGTGAAATGCTGATGACCTGTAGAAGAGCAGGGAGCATTTTCAGCAAATTTAATATAAAAGGGAAAAATTATTTACATTTCTTAATAATACTAATTGAAGTCAACAATGATTTATGGAGCTAATATGTTACAGATGACCAATTCCATTGTTTTCCTTAATCCTCCTGATTCCCCTCTGGGAATTATCACAGGCTGGTTTTACAGATAAGGAAAAGGAGGCTTAGTGTGATTAAAGAATTTGCCTGTGGGGCTGAGCCCCGGTGGCGTAGTGGTTGTGCGCAGGACTGCGGCCCACTGGGATGGAGGTTCAATTCCAGCAGTGGGGCTGGGCCTCCTACTCCCACCGCCGGAGAGCAGTGATGCCCCAAAAAAAAGAAAAAAAAAAGAATTTGCCTGTGTCCTCACAGGCTATTAGTGTTATCACATACAGTGCGGACCCCAGAATATGTGGGAGTTTCAAAAAGTTCATGGAATAATTGCAGTATCTTTACATTTTATTTTTCCAGAGACTTTTTGAAAGCCCCATCATATTTACTACAAATTAGTCTTTCTTATTTCCACCTTTAAAATGCTAGCTATGGACATGATAACTGTTCCAGTATCATATTTCTCCCGCATCTAACTGCTGCAGAGCTATGGGTCAGTTCTCCTATCACCTCATCTACCTATCAATGACCACGAACATGAAATAATTAACTTCTAGGTGAATGGTTTTGTGCTACGTTCTAACTTTTCTTCTTGAGTCAAAGCACCCCACATCCTCTTGCATACAAGTTTGGCAACCTTGGACGAATGCCTCCCCAGACTCTATTGTTCTTCTTGGTACTTGCTGTCTAGTCAATTCTGACTCATGGTTAGCTCAACCCTTTGATGGATTCTTCAAAGGTAAAATCTTTGGAACTCATTATCCTCATGACCCTATGAGGGAGGACAGAATGCACCTGTGGGGTGCCAAGGCTGTAAATCTTTATGTAAACACAAAAACCACCTTTTCTTCCCATGATTGCCTGGTGGGTTACCACTGGTGACCGTACACTTAACAGACCAACGGGCACCCAGTGCAATATCCACCAGGGTTTCATAGCTGAGTGGTAGGATGGGCTCTCTGCCCGTGAGTTTGATTTGTTGGCGACCTTTTGGGATCCGATCACAATATACCTCTGGATGGGTTTGAACCTCCAGCCTCTGAGCTGGCAATCCAGCTCCACCCAGGCACTCCTCAGATCCCTTGTACTCATCCACAGAACAGAAACAGCAGATCCCCTCACCCTCCAAAATTGCACTGAGGACTAAATGTAATGAGATAGGCTTGACTAATTCATAATCTCAGGAAACAGCCCAAGACTGAAGTTATGCTGCTTCGAATAATTTCTGAGAATACTCAAAGGGGAATTTCCAACAGAGTTGCCCTAGATTGCACACTGTGAACTTTCAGCAGCTTTTTGCGTAGAATAGAGCCAAACAGGAACCAGGGGTGGTGATGGTGCTTTTTGCAGCTGGTTAAGCTCTCCAGCAAATAGCACAAGGCCATGAGGGGAAAATGGGGATGGGAAGAGTGGGGGGCTGGTTCAGAGGGTTCATTGCTCTTAATGCTCCCCTTTCCAGAACTCTTGACTCGGTGCTAACCATTGGCCTGGATTGGTAACAGAGGAGCACCACTAGCCAAATAAAGATCTGTATCATTTCTTGATTCTCGTTTATGAAAAAGAAGATAAAATGTTGCGATCTATACATACATTTCGCTTTTTAAGGAAAGTAGTAATTTATCATGAAACAGGTTAAATCAAAAGGAACCAGTCTTTTTTGTGTGCTATGAATCACATTTAGCCAGACACAAATGTAGCCGTTAACAATGTCTGTTCATAAGATTGATGGTCTCCAATTTAGTGCTTCAAGAAAACCTTTATTTTTCTAGTCAATTCTTCCCAATCTAACGTGACTGTTCTTTCTTAGTGGTAGGTTATTTTTTGTATATAACTATCTACAATTTTATACTAAAATATGTTTTAGCAGTTTACTAATTTCTAATAAGAATTTGCTGTTATTTTTCAAACATTTGATTTTTCTTCACTTTCTACATGTAAGATTTGTATATGTACATATACAAATATGAAATCACTTGAATCTAACTTGTTTTCTTTTCTAGTTATTTTCATTGCTATTAATAGTACATATGGTCAAAGTATATGTACCTACGGAGTTTCATAGGAGATTGGGTTGAGGTGCTTGTATTTGCTCTTGCCAGTTGATTTGTTTTTAGTTCTTTGGACTTATTTCTCTCAGGAAAGAACCTGGAAGCAGTACTGCTTAGAGCAGCAGTTCTCAACCTGTGGGTCACAACCCCTTTGGCGGGGTTGAACGACCTTTTCACAGGGGTCACCTGATTCATAATAGTAGCAAAATTACAATTATGAAGTGGCAACAAAAATAAATTTATGGTTGGGGGTTCATCACAACCTGAGGAACTGTGTTAAAGGGTCAGGGCATCAGGAAAATTAAAAAGCATTGGTTTAGAGTCTTCTTGAAAATGGACACTTTGTTGTGACTGCACTGTTTTTTTGTCATCTTCCAAATTGGTGAAAACTTTTATTCAATGGCCTGTCAACCTGTTACTCCAGCAAACAGGGCCAACATCCACAGAGTAACTAGTACATGAGAGGCACTCTTCTAGGAGTTTGAGTTTAACATTTCTCAGTCTATCTTCACGATGACTTCATCAAGTAGAACTGTGTCGGGCAGGGTTATCTTAGAGAAATAAAGCCAGGACACTAGTAATTCTCTTTATATATTTATATAGAGAGAAGGGTATATAAGATAAGAAAGAAACAGATAACTATCTATAAAGCAGTATAAATTGCTCAGTGCAACTCACTTGCGTGAGACAGCTAGAAGACTGGCAGTCCTTCAAGTCTTGAGGGCCATGAGCAGTCCTCTGTAGAGCAATTCAGGCTATCTGGTCACAGGCAGCAAACAGCAGAGCAGGTCACCAACAGTCAGCCAGATGTCAGAGTCCAACAGTCCCCAGCTCAAGAGATGTATATTCCAGGAGCGTGACGAAGCAGGGTTTAAGGCACCTCAACTCACAGCTCCACAGTCCACGATTAGGTGTCGCACGGGAAGTGATGCATGGAGGTCGAGGCACAGGACAAACAAAGCAGCTGTCTGGTCCGAAGATCCGAAAGCAAGAGAGCAAGGGTGGAGCTTGCCAAACCTTTTCTATTTCTGCCCTTCAACTGATCGTGTGTGTTCATTGGCTATGTTGTCAAAACAGAGCTACCTATCGTCTTTGGCCATGTTGGCACCACAAGCTTACCTATAATAGGAACTATTAACCTTATCTTACAGAAAAAGGAACTGAGACATAGTACCATGAGTAAAGCTATCCAATTATTAAGGGGCAAAGATCAGGAATATGGCTTCAGAACTCATGATATATTTTTTAAAGAGTTTTAAACCCCACATGATTTCAGAGGAGCCCTGGTAGTGTAGTGGGTCACATATTGGGCTGCTCACCACAAAGCCGGCAGTTTGAAACCACCAGTCACTCTGGGAGTGAAAGGAGAGGCTTTCTATCCACATAAAGAGCTACAGTCTTAGAAATGCGCACAGAAAGTTCTACCTTGTCTGACCTTGAGGGTCCATATGAGTCAGCATTGGCCCAAGGGCAGTGAGTTTGGTTTGCCTAAGTACTGGTAAGATAAATTTGGAAATGTCTTGAAAGTTTTAAACATTTTAAAACTAAGGTGTCTTAAATTATGCTTTTGTCTTATTTCATTAAAAAGTAATTCTGGGTACATGTTCTGTCTGTGATTGGATTTTTCAAAAATATCCCATGTTGATTTTGAAAACAATTCAAATAGTAAACTTCATATTTTAAAAAATAGATATGATTTACTTATTTCTCATCTCAGAATATTTTAATATGTTTTGAAAAATTCTTTAAAATTCTAATTTTCACATTGGATAGACACTCTTGGGAAGAAGAGTAAAAAACAAGCAAACAAACACTCATTTTGCTGTCTATGTACCAGACTAGTTGAGAAATGATATGCTTGAGGTTTGTGAAAACGACTTCCTGGTCTTGGGTCCCATGGCATCGGAATCACTACGCTGTTCACAGGACCATCTTCTTCTGCTTCCATACAACTACACTTAGCATGAGGCCAAAGAAAATACTGAGAAATATTGAAGAGAAGCATGAAATGATGGCTTTGGTGTACTCACCACGTTATTCACACACCAACAGGCAGAATAACCTTCATATGCATTTAGTAATCATAAGTTCACTTTGTCCGTTCTTTTCCTCTACACACATCATCTTAAATACGCTCATACTTTTAGAGTCAATGTCTGTTGCTAAGATAAGTTTCACAAAGGTTTCCCTTGAATAAATTAAAGCTGTCCTATTAATTAGATTCATCAAATAATTTTTATTATACCATGTATGTGTTCATAATACTAATGCATAAAATGTCTTCCATAAAGATTAAGTTCAAATTATAATGTAGTTTAATCCCTAGAAGAATTTGATGTGAAAAATGACCTCATTAATAAGTATACAGGTATTAATTTTCTTTCTTAATAGTCTTCAACTTTAATAGTTTAAAAAATTCTAATTCATGACTTCAGTACAACTGATATCAAAGTTAATGTAATGACACATGCATTTTTCTGCAGTTGTGGCTTCAGCTATTCCTTGCACCCTCCACTATTTCAATCAGCTGGGCAATAGCTGAGAACCTGCTTCAGTTTGGGATATCATTAAAATAAAAAAGAAAACAGCCAAATCTATATCTAAAAACAGCTCACTCGTTTCCCTAAATGCGGTTACTCATTTTTACTTAATGAGATGTCTGATTAAGACTTTCTCTGTGTATGCATATTATCAATGATTCAATATTATATAAGTCAGTAATTAGAGGATAATATTATTTTCTGTTAAAATTCTTTCTATCGTGAACAAACTCAGTGGATAAAATGAAGTGAAATTGTTTTTAAAAATTAGTAAGGAAGAAGAAAGTAATAGCTGTTTCTCTGTGTATTTTTTTATATATATATATTCTAGGATGATGGAAGGAGTCATGGGGGCATAGTGTTTATGCACAGGGCTGTTAGACACAAGATATGTCAGAAATCACCATCCAGCTTTGAGGGAGAAACATCAAGTTTTCTACTTCTGTAAAGAGTGATAGTCTCAAAACCCACAGAGGAAGTACTCCCCTTACCTCGAGGGGCACTATGAGTGAGAATTAACTCGATGGTAGTGGGGATCTGTGCTCTGAGTGCAAATACCCTCGTTTGGCTCCAAAGAGCTCTTGAGCCCCATTCCCTGGGCCTGCACTTTGTTATCAACTGATTGTAGGCTCTGGAAACCAACTCTATCAAGCCTAATAAATGAGGATGTCAAAAAAGCTATGAAGAGATTCTTCTCTGCATTAAGAATCTGATTCTCTGATGTCCAGGTCATACAGAGACACAGTACAGAAATGTTCTCTTGAGATAAGGGGCTATTTCTTGTCCTTTTATGTAGAGCTATGCTCAAAAAAGGAGGGGGTACTTTGGGGACTCAACAGATAATTCTTAGGAGCATCTTGCTCTGACTGTTTCCAATTTTAAAGTCAGAGAGAAAAACAACCTCTATCTTCCCAATGATCAAGTCAAAGATCTCAGGATAATAGACATGCTCTATCTACAGAATCACAAACAGATGTTGGACATTGACCTTCTGTAAGGTAAAGTGAAAAGAAATAGTCAAAGGGGAAAAATAGACAAGAGCACAGAATAGGACTGCTATCTTAAAAAATAAACATGGAAAAAAAGTCAAAAATATCAGACCCAAGGAAAAGATAAACAGGAATATAAAAGTTCTAGAGTAAGTTTGTGGCATACCCATAACATCTATGTCTTATTCAAATGAAAAGTTGTTTATGCATACCATGACAACAGAGAAAGCATGGGCAGGCTGTAACATTCAAAAATCTCATGCTCACCGATGGCTGCAAGACATTGGGAAAACTACTGAAGTCTCCATTTTTTTAATCTATAAAATTGGGGTAGCAATTTGAGCCACTAAGAGTCCTCGAGAACACATCATGTGGTTATTATACATAAGGTGCCATAACAGAGCCTAGCACCTAATAGCAATATGTCAACCCTTGGACAAAGAGTTCTGCCCATTAAGACTGATTGCTCCAGAGAAGTCCAACATGGATCCTGTTAGAAAGGCAGAAAATAGTGCAAAAAAAGCGAGATATGGGAACAAATATTTCCAAAGGAAATCATGAAGATAATAAGTGGGATTTGAAAATAGGGATTGGTCAACCTGAGACTTCCCAAAACATTGACTCCAATCATTCAAATTAAAAATAAATAAGTAGCAAAAGTGGGCCTAATTAAATGAATCTTGGGTTCATCTATGGCCCATGAGCTATAGTTTTGCAAATCCTGTCTTTAGTATAAATGGTAAAACTATAAGAGTGCGATTGTCTAAGAAAAACTTTCCCATTGTGAAAACGTGGTGGATCCACAGGACACTGACTTCCCCAGGGCCTGAGGAGAGCCCTGAGCATCAGAATAAGGGTGCTGGGTGGCCCAAGGCAAAGCCTGACTTCACTCTAGCTGAGAATGAAACTTGAGTTAAGTTATGTCACTGTAAATTCTGCAACGTGCATTCCCAAGGAGAGGGCATGGATTCAAGCAAATCAAAGAAGACTATAATATTAGACACCAGAATTGTGACTTGGTATCTAGTGTCTGTGGGGACCCATTTCTGAACGAAAAGGAAGATTAATTATGAGTTTTTCCCTCCTAGTGAATTGAATATCCAAAAAATATAGAGTGATGGAATTATGATAGTATGTATGATAGTATGTATGGTAGTATATATCAATCCATCTGTAGACAATATAAATTTTATCTGCTTTCACTAAGTGTAAAGTGAAAGAAGAACACTAGTTCCCTTGTACTCCACATTCACTTGAGTTATTATTTAAAGCACATTCCCATGTTCTTTAGTTAAAATGTCTTCCCTATACATAGAGGATGAAGCCTTAGTGGCCTAGAGATGCTGAGCTGGGCTGCTAGCCACAAGGTCAGCAGTTGGAAACCACCAGCTGCTCCAAAGGAGAAAGATGAGGCTTCCAGTGGCATAAACAGTTACAGTCCCACATTCCACAGGAGCCGGTCTACCCTGTCCTACAGGTTCACTATGAGTTAGAATAAACACAATGGCAGCGGTGTGAGTTTATACAGAGAGAAGTTTTCAAAAGGTTAATTCGAAGATTTTTTTTTTCAAATTCATAGCTGTTCCTTATGAATTTGTTGAAACTCGTGAAGTCCACATCCAGAAGCTTAGTCAAATCAGGACAGGCCATCCATAAAGTCTGCAACAAGACCCATCAGATCACAAGCTAAAAAATCTGTTCACCTGGATGGGTTCTGATCAACTCAATGTGGGATCTCTCACTTAGCCTCTTCAGGGTGCCCATTGGTTGCCTTGTCTTTAGGTCATGAGCGCTCACAAGTACCCAATAAGTCTAGCCTTCTAGAGTTAGGTCATGAATTTTTTAGACCAGTCAACCTCCTCTTGTCTTCTCTTCTTTTTCCTCTAAACCAAGTCCACAGGTGTCAGTGACCAAACTCAACTGTCTCTTTATTGCTGCATTTCTCCCACTTGCACTCAACTCCCTCTAATGTTCAGTCCTAGAGAGGAATTTTCTTCATGGTTCTAGATTTTTTTTCCAGCTTCCAGACAAAAACCACTAGTTTCTGAGTAGTCCAAAGCACTGGGAGGGCAGAGCTTTTCAAAGTTTTCTTTGCAGGTGTGGCCTAAATCCATCTAAAGATCAAAGGGTGAAAGAAAGTGGACTTACAAGCTTTCTATTTTCATACTTCACCTATTCTTTCCAGAAAACAACTGAATAAACAGTGTGGCTCTATATGACCTCTAGATAGCTAAAGAAACCCAAAATCTACCATGAGGGCGAGGCCAAACAAACATCTACTCTCCATCTTATGATTTGTTTCTCTAGTATCCTACCTCCAAGGACCTATAGTATATTAGTCTGCATAGACTAGGAAAACAAACCCACAGACTCTCATATGTATATAAGAAGAGTTTTATATAAGGCGTAAGTATACACTAAGAAATCACCCCAACCCAGTGCTACCCAGGCCCAAAAGTCTGTTAGTCCTCACATCCAACATCAGTCTACAAAGTCCCCCTCCATCTTACAAAACCCATGTAATGATGCAGACTACAGGGGGAAGTTGAATCAGTGAGTGTGTAAGCTTCTTCATATGACTGCTCCAGCACCCAGGGCTGCATCAGGATAGGTCCATGTGGTTTCTCCTCAGGAAAGTCTTGCAAGAAGTCAGCCTTGCTAGCTGAAGCAGGAAATTGGCCATGGCAGCTACACCTTCGTCTGATTATCAGAGACCCAAGAACCAGAAAGGTGAGCCTCACCAAGTCATTTTTCTCATGGCCCTTCATTTAATCCCACATTTATTGACCAGGTTGGCACAATAAACCTTAACTTTCTCAATAGCAGTTACTTGTTATTAAAGAACCTTGTTGATGCAGTGGCTTACACATGGGATTGCCAACCAGAAGATCATTGGTTCAAGCAAGGAAAGATGAATCTCTCTGCTTCCGTTAAGTTTTGCAGTCTCAAAAACCCAAAGGAACAGTTCTTACTCATTACCATCACTAACTCCCTGACATTGAATAATTTCTGGACCATGCTGAACCTATAAAACAGATTAGAATTTTCCTTATTGACTTCTGAGGCTGTAAATCTTTACAAGAGTAAAAGATTCCTTTTTTTCTCCAATGGTTTATAAATTGCTCACTTTGTGCCTAGTAGCCTAATGTGTAACCCACTACACCATCAGGTCTCTCTAATAGGGATGCAATTCATTGAAATTGAGTCAATAGCAGTAGATTTGGTTTGGTTTGGGTTCATTTGTTGCTATTGTGGATCACTGAGCTTGATGGCTAAGTTCTGGGGGGCCAACAAGGCTCCCGTAGGAACATGTGGCAGAGTTTAGATCGTCAATCCAGTTGCAGCTTGGTTACAAGGCAACTGAGATAAATGACCCTATAGCAGTGAATCTCCTCTCTCTCTTTCTCTCTCTCTCTCTCTCTCTCTCTCTCTCTCTTTCTCTCCCCCCTCCTTCCTTCCCTCCCTTCCTCTACCTTCCTGTCCACAAGCCAAGTGAAGCCACACTGAGATATGGGAGAGCCCTGGAGATGCTTCCATGGCCACTGAATCCACAAGATTTTACACCCAGTGGTCTGTGATCTTTCTACATTTTGCATCATTGCATGTGTTGTGATAAACTGGAGAGGGATTTAAGGACTAGTATTGGACTTATAAGCCAATTCTGAACTGATGGACTTGATATGGATTGGGATGGAATATTTTCTTAACATACAATTACTCTTTGATATAAAACTCTTTCTTATACATATATTAGGGTCTCTGCATTTCTTTCTCTAGGCAACCCGGTCTAACACACCAAGTTATTTCTGGCTCAGAGTCACCCCACATTTTCTAGCCTGTAAGTCTTCTTTAGTGGGGGGAATTGCTAATTCTCTCTTGCTGTGGAGTGGCAACTTCAGTTTTGGGATTTCAGCTGAGCACGTAACCATTGTGCCACTAAGTCCCAGGGATTCCATTATTGTTGCCTCTGTTAATTTATTTCTTTTGCAATTCTCTTCCACATAAAATGTTTGATTAGAATAATTTAACTCCAGGTTGGGTCACACTCTGTTTCCGAATGCTCCACTAAATCCCTTCTGAAGCCCTTAGCCCACTTGCTGCAGGGGTAGGCATTGGGCAGAGCATGGTGGATCCAGCCTCTCGTTGGAAAGAAGACTGGGGTTTCTACTTTCTGAAACATCTACCATCTCAGAAACCACAGGAGGTCCCAATGAGTCAGCATGTCCTCGGTGGCCATGCATTTGGTGTGGTTTGAGTCATGATGAAGAACATTGTTTTATTATTACCTACTTAAAATGGAAAGGAACATGATTGGGACAAATTGCTAAGTTTTAAAAAGGCATTAGTCATGCACATGAACAAGAATAGCACTTGTTAACACGAAGGAAGGAATACAAGAACTGCCATGGTTTCTTCTCTGTGATGAGAAAATACAATGATCATCAGTTTTGACATGGAAGGCAAATTCCAGAATCCTAGTCCATCATGATATGTAAACGCTTTTAAAACTCCCAGTTTCAGAGTACTGAAGGTAATCCTGTGATTTTGTAAGTTCACCCTAGTTTCTTGCAAAATTTTCAAGTGTGTTGGGAGTAGAGCTTGGTAGGGTTCACTTTAAGGTTACAGTATTTAACAGTGCTATTTTGCTAACTTTTCACTCACTGTAAGAAATAAAAATATGTTCCAATGGCACATACTCATAGTGCCTTTAATTTCACACTTTTGCTTAAAATGCATTGATTGATATCTTTTAAATTCATGTTTAAGTGTGAGAATAAAGACAAGGCTGTTAGTGTTTAAAAGGAGAAATAATTCATTTTGGTGTGTCAAGAACTAACTAAAGAGTGTAATAACATTTAGAAAACACACAAAATGCTTTAAAAACTATGATAGAATAGAACCATGCTACAGAATAAAAATATGAAAAGAAAGTTATACATTAAAGGGAATTCAAAATATGAAGACAAGACTACCTTTTGTAAATCTAAATTATTTCCCTTCTTAATGCTGATATTTAAAATTGACTCAAGTTCTTCAAGTGTTTAAATTAACAGCAGGGATATCAATCCTTTCCTTTTAACTCACACAATCAAATTCTGGGAGATAACTTCTTTAAGTAATCATTTTTTTCTGCTTAAGAATGTTTTCTTTAAAATAATCAGACACCATGAAATGTTAAACAATTATTCTGACATTGGCAAAAGGCAGCACAATAATTTTGTATCATAAGTGGGTGAGACAGAGTGGATGCCTTTAAGCTAATATGTTATAGCAGCCAAGACAGCAATTTTTCTGTGCACATTTGAAAACTTAAAGTATTGTGGTAAACTAGGCTTTCTGGTCTCATAATAGATCAGAATCTGTTTGAGAATTCTGCCCTAAAATTCACTTAAGAAGTTAATTAATCACAAAATCCTAAAGTAGGAAAACACCTAAGTAGAAGTTACTGGAGAAGTAAACTAATGAGGTTGTTCAATGAGGAAACCATGATTGCTGTTTAATGAATTACTTATGCCCTTAGGACTAATTATAGCCCTAGAGTTGAGAGTTGGTTATTAAATAAATACCTGCTGACTTCCTGATATCTCAGCATATTAGGTAAAGAGTGAGTTTTATTGTTCAGTTAACAAGATTATAGTTAAAAAACTGTAAGGAGCCCTGGTGGCATAGTGCACTGCTAACTGCAAGGTCAGCAGTTAGAAAGCGCCAGCTGCTCCCTGGGAGAAAGCTGAGATGCCTGCTCCTATCAAGATTCCCATCTCTTTGTAGGAACACTGTGGCCCACAGCTGCAGCTCTACCCTTTCCTGTGGGGTGGCTATGTGTCAGCGTTGATTGCATGGCAGTGAGTTTGTTTTGGCTTTGAAGTTTGAAAACATCAATATACATGGTAAGGATCACCTGAGAGACAAAGTATAGATCTCCAGCCCCAGCCTCAGGACTTGTCATTCACGAGGTGTAGTGGGGGGATCCCAAATCTGCATTTATCTAACAATTTGATTGCCATGTAATACACATATCGTACAATTCAGTGGTTAAAGCACATTAAAAAAGAGTTGTGTAATCATCCCTACCATCAATTTTAGAACACTTTCTTCTTTTTTATATCAATTACTATTAGCTTCGACTTCCCTCTAATCTCTCCTGGCATAGCTCCAAGAAATGATCAGTTCCAGGACTGTCTCTATTCTGGATTTGAGAGCCAGGAAAATATACAAAACAAACAACAATGATAAAAACAAAACAGAAAAATATCAATAGAAAAGAAAGCAGAAGATATTAACAACTAGAACAGATTTTAAATGGGTCAAAGAGGAGGACAAATTAGAATGTCAAATTTTAATCTAATTACATTTGCATCAATCTTCTCTTATACGCATTCTGATAGTCAAACTATTCATATCCTTGTGTGATGGTCAGAGAGCTGAAGCAGCAACTGGATGGGGGCTTTCATCGTCATTCACTGCCAAATTTGCATTTGTATTAAGTTTGCTAGGTGATGCTCATCCTGAGGGCTTGGGATGTCATGTTGAGATCTCTTCTATTTAAGGTCTCTAGTGCTTTGCCCAAAGAATGAGTGATATGTTTCACAAAAAAAGCTCCCAATACTCAATTTCAGAAAATTGATACAATTATTGCTTATGTACAATTGTCAGTAAGGAATTCTATTGGCAAAATGATTGTTTGCCACGTGTTCCCTGGATTCAATCCTCAGTGAGAAAACAAGCAAAACAAACAAACAACTGGTGATCTACTTTCATACTGACTACAGTCACGGACAAGCAATGAGGTAGTTTCAATCTATTTTATAGGTTGAGACAGTTTCATGTACTAGTTCAACTCTACAGCAGCTATGGAATAAAAAGCCTTACACAAATTGTTATTCTTATGCCAGAACTGATGTGACTGAGGTGGTGGCCACAATAATGGTTGGGGCTGTATTGTAACCCTGAGCTGGGCAATTGTACTTGAACCATTGTGCTAGAGTATTTTCCAGTACAGATATAAACTAAACCCCAAGACTGATTTTAAATATTCTAGCAGCTATGGTACAAAGAAGAGGTGAAAAAACTTAACAATATGTTCTCTTTAGTCCACTCTATTCATAATAATGTTGCTGCATCCTGGTAAAACCATCACTGGCCTGTCCATTTGGCAGACCGATAGCTTGTGTGTTGCTGTGTCACTGGTATTTTGAATATCAGCAATCTCCCAAGGTGAACAGGTTTTAGCAGAGCTTCCAGATCAAAAAGATAATACATAGGAGGAATGAATGGGCTCCACTTCTGAGGAATTGGCCACTGAAAACTTTATGGATTGTATTGAATTATCGTAAGATCCTGAATACCTCCAAACTAGAAGCAGAGCATTGTCAGAGACAGTGCCAGGAGAGGAGCCCCTCAGGGTGGAAGGCCATCAAAGTATGACTGGAAAGAGTTGCCTTCTCACAGGAGAGTCATCTGTAATGGCAAGGATAGAGGCAAGCATGCCTGAGGAAGCCTTTGGGACCTTTATTTGCTCATGGGGCACAGCTGAAAATGAGGGGAAAAAAACATACACAAACATGTCTACATAATAAGAACTTAGAATGTACAATTTGTGAATCAAGAAAAATTGGAAGCCATCAAAAGTGAAACGGAACATTCACAAGCCAAAATGGACTGGTTTGGGCCACTTTTAAAAATCGGATAACCACTGATTTTCTATGTTGGGCATGCCACAAACAAGAGGGATGGTGAACTCATCCTCAAAAAAGACATTTTATGTTTTATCTCAAAATACACTGCTGTCCATGATAGGATAATATCCAATGAATGCAACTATTACTCAAAAGTATGCAGCAACCACTAAAAGTAGTGATGGAGAAATTGCTTTGAAAATGTTGTTAGGAGCAACCGACCCTGGGAGAAGCACATCCTGCTTAATACAGTAGCAGGGCGTTGAAGAAGAGGCAGACCCCCCACCAGATGGATGGACAGGGTGGCTGCAGCAATGATCTGAAACATAAGAATGATAGTGAGGAGGGTGCAGAACTGGGCAGTGTTCCATTCTGTTGGAACTGACTCAACGATGCCTACAAACAAGCATGTAAACATATACACAAGGAGTAGAGCAAGAGTTCCCATTGCTGTCTTGCCCTCCTTAAACAACTCCTTGAAATTCGGTCTCCCTTTTCATTCTCATAACACGTCTTTACGTATCCGCTAAGTTTGCAGTACTTCAATTGAAAAACAGTCTGACCAAAACAATAGAGCATCCCTTAAAAGAAAAAAAAAATAAATTACTTCCTCACTTCATGTTTTAATTAAATTCCAGTTCATATAATTTGACAACATTCTAAAATTACTTTCCTAGTCTTAGAAGCCTTGGGGGCGTCACCCAAAGTCTGAATTGTGATACCCAAGGTCTGCAGTTTGAAACCACTGGCTACACTTTGGTGGGGGGAAGATGGAGCTTTCAATTCATGTAGAGAATTACAGGGGAAATTCAACCGACTCCTGTGAGTTAGTGAGAACTCAAGGGCAGTGAGTGTGACTTTTGGTTTCCTCAAGTCATATTTCAAATATCAAGCATATTTCCATTGCTTGGTAGCCACACCTGGATAAGTGGCGATGGTAAAAGACAGCACAAGTGCATCTACCTTGCCACCAAAACATCCGCTTCCTTAGGCAGGACATCTGAGAAGTTAGGCATAGGCCACTGATTCTTGTCCCTCTAGAATTCATCATGTTCCATTGAATGCAGAAGAGAAAGAATGGACAGTGTGCTGACAAACCACCCTCAGAGATGTGGAGACACCAAGCCAAGGCAGGAAGGTTCTCACCGTCACAAAAAAGCCTTTCATTTGATTCATAAAAGACAGTTGAAAGTTCCATGATCCCACAAAAGTCATTCTGCTTTTTTTTTTTTAATTCTCCAAGGATTTCTGTTTTGAGAAATAAATTCTATTCTAACTCTAATTGAAAATATCTTCAAATTTTAACCACCACTAGTGAGACTCACTCCCTTAATCATTGCCATCAAGTCAATACCCATTTATATCAACTCTACCAGACACGGAAGACGTACCCCTGTGAGTTTCAAAAGCTCTAACTCGTCATAGGAATTGAAAGCGCCACCTTTTCCCCTCAGAGGAGCTGGTACTTGTTCAAATTGTTGACCCTTCACTTAGCTGCTCAAATGCTAAATCATTATGCCACCAGGGCTCCTACTGAGAGAGTCAATTTATTTACAAATAAAATTCTTTACTCTAAACACCTGTAGTCTACTTCAGAAGGACTGCTGACATGATTCAAAATTAACTTCCATTTTATATAAAATCCATGCAAAAGGAACTTTACTTTGATGAACCTCAATCTGTAAGTAAACAAAATTAAAGCCACAGGAATTGCTAAATAATTCCAGAAGAGCTGCCAATGATTGCCTTATACTATTTCTTATCGCCCTAATAATGTGATCTATTTTAATGTTCAAATTTAACTTTCCACTAAGAGTTACCATGTCAGCTTTACCGATCCAAAGGTGAGACTTAGAGTGAGTCCTTTTTGCAGGGTCACATGGCTAAGAGAAGTTACACTTGTGTAGGGAAGTCCAAGCTCCTTCTGTTGTCATGCTTTAGCAGCCATGAGCTGCTAAAGAATCTCACTTCTCAAGGACTTCCTGCTATCTATTCCTGAAAAGAGTTACAGTTTCAGAAACCACAAGCCAGTTCTACCCCAATCTGTAGCATCACCATTGGGTCTGTGTGAGTCAGAATTGACTGGAAGGCAGTGAGTGTGTGAGTGAACTCTAATGCAACCAAAACTACGACCATCTACAGTAGAACCCCGAACCTACCCATTCTAGAAGGTACACAGAGACGTGATGCAGCTGAGTTCTGAATCCGTTTTTTCCCATAACTAAAAACTGATTAATCCACTCTTGACCACCAGGTTTTTACCCTAACCATGCCTTTCTTTTTTTTTTTTTTTGGCATCATCGCCCTTTTGTGGTTGTGGGAGCTACCCAGCCTTGCCTCTGGAGAGCTGCTGCTGGATTTGAACTGCCAAGGGCGTGGGCTGCAGTCCCGCACTCAACCACTAAGCCACCGGGGCTTAGCGCACCTTGCCCTATTTATACAGAACATTACATGGAAATTTCGAAGTAAATAAGCTCAGAGTTAAATAATATCCGAGAACGACCTTGGGAATGGCAGTGCCTGAAGAAAACAGTATGCATCCATTCTAGAGTACTGTACTGAGAGCAGTAAAGGAACAAGGAAATTCACTACAACCAGGATCAAATCTGCAGTTACATTTCAGACATCTGGTGTTCTCTTACATTTTACTTTGCACTGTACCATCTGCATTTTGATGTACTAAATTTGTATTAAATGTCAGCACTTCTTCAATGTGGGACCCATTGTCGATGACAAATTCTATGCACCAACTGCGGCTCGTACGACATGCCTGAGAATCTCCAATTATCTCGAAACATATCAAGTCATAGTAATTTAATTTCAGTTTTGAATAAAAATTATCAAAACCTGTTCAAAGAAATTAGTAGAGAGAAGAAGAAAGGTAATGCAATTAGAACCCTGGTGTCCACCTCATAATATCCCCCCCCCCCAACAGTTTCGTTGGCAAGTAATTTACATATAATATGATTCAATAGTTCAAGCTCTCAATCATCTCATGGAGAATTGGACAATCACCCACACATCAATTTGAGTACTCCTCTCTGGTGAAGTCGCCTTGAAGACGATGTATACAATCACGATCCCTTCTAGTGCTCCCACCCTTCTTCATTAGTTACCCCTGACTTCCCCTTTCCCTCCCTGTCTTCCCTATGAACATGAGACTATGTCATCAAAGAGCAAAAATATTGGGTGCACCCAGATACATAGACATGAAATTCTCAACACCACTGCCTCGAAGAACCATGTCGAGGGATCAAATAAACTTAAACCAGCTTGGCAAATCTCTCACTGCCCTCCAGTTCCCTGAATCACAGAGACCAAACAGGACACAATAGAACAGACCAGGTGGGTATCTGAGCATGGCACTCTTTACTGGAGTAAAGCAGCCTCATGGTTCTACCACAGGGTGGTTGGTGGTTTTGAATTGATGACCTTGCAAATAGCCCTACAACCTGACAGTCACATGACTCAAATTTCAAAATTCATATCACTTCTCCAAATGTCAGTCTTAATAGAGGGGCTTTCAGATCAATAAAATAAAACACTATTTGTAGCCAACCCGGGTTCCTACTCTTTGCTCTGTTCTATGATCCCAGGAAATTGTAAAATGCCTCAGAATTGTCACTTACTAAAGCTAACAGATTTTTCCGTCTCTGTAATTCATGGGGAGAAAGTACGCAATTACCAATAGCTGTCAAACTATGAATAAGACAGGAAATGATTTGGTCTTCCAGCCCTCAGCTGCTGTTTGCCCAGTGTGGCAATTGGCACTGTGCTGTAGGCCATTCTTTTAATGTCAGCAATGGAAGCAATGTGCATAGACAGAGGCCACCAAAGTTGTCCTAGTAAAGCAATGACAACATTGTATTCCATTGGGCAGTTATGCAACTAGCAATCCTAAATTGCATGTCGTTTGCAGTTTGGGTAAAACTGAATTTATCCAAGTTAGAAGGATGGTTGTAAAAATGAGGTCAAATTGGGGAACAAAATATGATGTGTTTGTAACTAGATTAACTTGTAAAACAAACTAAAAGTACTTTCTGCATTAGCTGCTAATAATCATAATACAGATTACTATATTACCTATGTTTTTAAATTTTATATGGGAAATCATTAGGATTATAAAGAAGCTAATGTATGTACCAACAAACAAACAGGAAAAAAACAGATAATATTAACTGAATGTCTAGCACTAACCTGAACTTGTACCAGGCTTTGGATCTGAAGAGGAGTCACAAAGAGTTGAAAGCATTAATATCTGAGGAGTATGACTGGAATTGAAAGAGATATACAGGACTCATACTTTTCAATTTATACTATAAAAATTGAATATGTTTTACTAAACTGTTATTAAATTTTTATATATTAAGTTTTTATTTAGAGATTGTCAAGCCATAGAAGTAATTGAACAAAGTAAGACAAACTTTAATAGATATGTAAAATATGCCTCATCATCTTGATACTTTATTTCTTCAGTCTTATTTCAAAATCCACCATGCATAAGCATGTAGACACGTATACATACATGTGTGTTCGCATTTATATGTGTGTATGTATATATGCAGATATACAAACCCCATACATATAAAATGAGATGATCCCACTTTGAAGAGTAATTTTGGAATGAATTCCCATTGCTTCTCCGCCTTTTGACTAAGGTGAAGTGTGGAATGAATTCCCAGTCACCAAGAGCAAGCAACTGTACAGCAGAATATAACATAGAGAAACTTCCAGGTGATGAAATCAAAGTAGTTATTCAAATTGGGCTGCTTATTCCCTTGTCAAAAGTTCAAAGACACCAGCTACTCCTTGAAAGTAAAATGAGACTCTTGCTCCTTGAAAGTACAGAAATCCTATTTTGAGTCGCTATCAGTTAGAAGCAATTTGATGGCATTGGTTTGGTGTTTGTTTGTTTACTTGTTTGGGATTGAATTTTGCCTGGAATAAGACATCACATTTAGCTAACTAGGAGTGTCTTGTATTTACTCTGTGAAGCTAAGCACTTATATATAGTGCAATGACTGATTTATATACAGAATCGATTAATTAGAATCTCCCTATATATTTTTCTAACCAATCAACAATTGAATTTCTCTACAGAGAGAAATTTGGATGGGGTAACTATAACATTCATTGATCAAGAATCAGTTTAGCTTAAAGATGATTATTGTCTAATGATATGCTGATAAAAAATTAAATCATCATTAAGCCCAGGACTAAAAAAAAAGTGAAAGAAAATGTATCTGACAACTCTCCCCACTTTTTTTTCCGGAATAAACCTAAAACACCAATGTATATTGGCTTCTGATAGAAGCTTTTAAACATTTTCCAGTGTCTCATTAGTTGTGAGTTGGATGGATTAAGAACTCAATTTTAAGAAGACACTGTAACTTGTAATACCTGGAAATGTTGTAACAATATTTTAAAGATTCTCGATCACACAATTCCTAGCGTAAGGAGGTCATAGCTTTATTGGTGTGTAAATTAGCCTCACTTAAGGTACAGTTCTATTCATGAGTATGTCTCCTAATAATACTGGTTTTACAGTTAATAAGTTTCCTAAGAAAGGGATGCTATATTTCAATATCAGAAGCAAATGAGGCTAGAAATACTTTGGGGATTCCCAACAGAACTTATTGGTTTTATAGGAATTAAAATTTTACAAAGGTAACTCTTGTACCAGTAAGAGGACACATGCTTAAGGTTTCCATTTCACATAAAGATTTCTGGATATCTTTAAGATAGTATATTTATAACAACATATACATTTTGAATTTCCCATGCTGATTGAGAAGAGCAAAGATGATTTGAAACTAAAGAGACTTTAACTCGGTTCTATACCCGAGTCTATAAAGTCAATAACTTTCGAGTTGATAAGAGACTAATAGAATATCAGAATTTCTTTCTAGGTAACCTTGGTAATATATTGGGTTGTGCTTAAGTTGTGAACTGTAAGGTCAGTAGTTTGATCCCATTCACTGCTTATTATTTTTCTGCAAGAGGAGATGAGGATTTCTGCTCCTGGACAGATTTATCATCTCTGAAACCCTATATAGGTTTGCTAGGAATCAAAATTGACTTGAACAGCAATTGGTATACTCATCTAGCCTCAAAGTAAAAACTATATGTATATGTACAGCGTAACATGATATACACCCCTAATAACATAGTATGCTTGCATTCCTTTGCTTTTCTCATTGATCTTTCAACTTTACGTCACTCATGAAGCTTCATGGAAGAGTCCTGTTCTGGCAGTGATTAAAGTAATCCACCACAAAAGATTGGGGGCTTGAATCCACAGTCCCTCTGCAGGACAAAGATGCAGCAGTCTTCTTTCATGAAATACTATGGGACAGTTCTACACTGTGTTATAGGGTCATGGTGAGTTAAAATCGATGGTTGACACTATAGAATCTATGCTTGCGAACTTCACCTTTACAAAAATGAAGGAATAAAAAGCTGGGTTGTTTTTTAAAAATGTTTTTCAATTTATAATTCTTTCCTTTTAGTCTGCATATATCACAGCACAGAAAGCTGAAAGGAAATTTAAATTTAGTTGAAAATCTAATGCAATATGTGCCTAGAAAATTCAGTGTCCTAGTTTATCTCAAAACTTCCTTCCCAAATTGAAAGAGTAAAATAACAAATGATATTTTATAATTGGTCAAGCACTGGTTGTGTAGAAGATTCAAATCCCAAAACCAATCAAACACTTCCAAATAAAAATATTTTTCTTTTCTTCCTTTTTTAAGAACATTTATATTATCCAGCATTTTTTTAAAAAGTCAGTTGTGTGCCTTTTGCTTGCAGAGCCCTCTATTGAGTGATACAGGGGAGAACCTGAAGGGACTTTCCTCATGTAATCTTTTTTAGACTTTGTCCCCAACATACATTTTAGGAAAAAAGATCCACCGAGAAGGAACTGGCATAATCGGAAAAGTATAACAATGAAGAGTGCAGAAAGAAGTGCATTTGAACATACTGTGAGCAAGTGCAAATGGCAGCAAACATGAAATGTAAAGTGTGCATGTGCAGGGGACCACATATTCAAACATCCATCAAGCAACTAGAATATGCCAGAGATTTTGTGAACCATTTCCTTTCATCATTTTGGCAATTTCTGAGGCAATGTTGACTACTCCTTTTTTACTAATAAGAAAGAAATGGTATAGATATTTTTCAAGATCACTGAACTTCGGATTTCTTCAGGGGCAATGAATTATTTAATGTAGCTTTACTTGTCAAAGTCTCTAGCCTCCACCAATTCATCTTTCTTTGCATGGGTCTGGTGAGAAGGTGGGAGAAGAGACTGACTGTAATCATCTGTGAGTGATTGGGATAAGATTCTCTGGAATGTGATCCTGCTGCTTATAGAATAAGCCCTCCTAAACAAGTGGGGGGCAGGCAGAGCAAAGATCTTATCATCAGCGAGAGGCATGAGTGGAGCACATCCTCTGACTCGTGGTGTTCAGTGAACCTCATGGATCCAGAAGACAATTCTAGCCTCAGAGGAGTAGCTGCAGAACCAGGAGCCGTAGCATGCAACAAAGTTAAAGTGGTGGAGTTCTCAACCTAGGAAGTAAGTAAAGCTGAGTGCTCTTATCCAGGAGGCTAGCTTGAGGAGTTGTGTGCCTCTGGGCACTTAATTGGGCGTAATAAACTTGCTGGGCCATGGAAGTGGACTGGAATGCCTTTGGGCTGAGGCTTACTGGATGGGGTACCTCTGAGTCCTGCATTTGGGGAGCTTGGTTTGCTGACTCACAGAGCTTGAGCTGAATGCCTTGGAGATGAGCCATCCAGCATGGTGGTATGCCCCCTTGGGCATTTATTAGCAGATCTGAAAGAACTGTGTGCTGATAAACAACTCTGTCCTTAGATGTTCTTGTTAAGTTCCTTAATTAAGCCATTTAATCATGAGTTATTTGTTAGTTCTGTGTACCATCACAATCAAAGTATATTACAACGTAGAGATCAAACATGGAATACTAAGAACACAATCTGCACCTTGACCTTGCAAACTAGATCTTTTTTACAAAATTCAACATAAATCCAACAGTTTGAAAAATTGCTGTATTCTATCGTTTTACTAAGAACTCAAATTTTTGTTGTGCTGTGAAGTACTATGGAGGATAAAGTGCAATTATTCATGAATTTAAGGCTAGCTGGACAGGACAAAGACAACTACCGCTATTATAAAACCATTACAATAATCAGTAGAGGCTTCAGGGTCATTTGGGGTAGGGCATATAAACTATGGGTTCATGGCAGAATGTCATTTTGGAGTCTTAAGAACTTATATTTTAAAAGAAAGAGGATGGAAAAATAATAGAAAATGCAGAATGAACCACATGAAGCAAGTAAAAAGTTTCCAGGAACTTATTTTAATTATATGTGTGTACATATTGCATACACATATTATGTACATGTTTGAATACATATTGAATACATATTTTATATGTATTTGTGTCCACAAACATTCTCAAATGTATGCAAGGATGGATATTTTTTAAATTCCTAACTTAAACAGTTTGACAAACACAAGGCTACAGATTGAAACTAATTTACTTAAAAACTTTAAATCTAGGACATCAGCAGAGACCTTGGGCTGAAATTTAAGCAAAATGGACTGAAGGAAATGTGAAACCCTTAAAAGTTATGAGGAAAAATGTCAAAGGGGACAAGTGAGATTAGACTGGTAGTGCAGTACAAGATATCTAGAACAATGCCACTTGTATCAGAACACTGGGAACCCTTGTAGTATTCTACTGCCGTGATGCATCAGGATCAAGATATTGACTCTGAGTGGGAAGAAAGGGAATCTGGAATTCACATTTCAGAAAACAATTCAACCGCGTGTTTATGAACTAAGAAGAGAGAAAAGAGAAAAAGAAAGCACACGAAGATTTGGATTATGTGAATCAAGATACTATTGCCTTACACAGGTATAAGTTTAAGGTGAGAATTATTTTTAGTTAATCCTAGAGTGAAGTTAAAATAACCATTAAAAATAAGGAGATAGGGGGAGGGGAAATTTAAAAAAAATAAGGAGGTAGGATATTTGGCTGTGACCAAAGAAACACTGATACAGGTAGAGATTACAAATAAAACTACACAGTGTAATCATTTGTAATAAATCAAGAATTAAGTGACTCAAAAGACAATAGGAGAGGAGGTGCTAAAGAAGAAATTGAAGGGGAAGGACATTGCAGGATTAAGAAACTCAATAATTACTGACCCACGTGTTTTCTGAAGAAGGGCTGAAACCAAAACTCAAACACAGAACTTCACTGCCTTCAAGTCTGTCCTGACTCATAGACCACATGAGAAGCACTCAACAACTGACCAGTAAGGGGCTCTGGTGAATTTAGAAGTCTTAAGAAGTGTTACATGGAAAGAAGGGACAGAAATAACTTTGCGTGCTCAAAGTCAGACAGGACAAAAGCACCGGAGGCAGAGGATTTGAAATGTGAAGGTGATCGGATAAGTCAGAAAATATGGCAGAGTGTACAGTTACCATTAGATTGCTGTTCTTCCTAGAATCCAAGCAGACCCCGGAATAAATGTCATTCGCTAACCTTCAATAAGAAAAGATTGTAAGGCAATTGTAGGCGAAAATTAAAGCCAAGTTTACACTCTTCTCACTTTCCAGAATAGTCTTTCTCATCAAGCACGTTCTCTTTTTGGTATATGTACACAACTGTGGTGTCACTGAACAGTGGGGGAGAAGACTTTATTAGAGGGGCTGTAAAATATCAGGCTGCCATCAGAGGTGATTGGTGAGGCTCATTAAAACTTGGCGAAACTTCCAAAACACTTAGATCAGCTCTTTCTGCCCCTCATTCACTTTCTTTGTTGGTTGGAAAAGCTATAAAGACCATGAAAGATTTTAATTGTTTCCTATCCCGTATCAACCCCTGTGAGCAGAGCTTTAGAAATTTAGCAGTGTAATCCAATTTCTCTTTAATTTATCATTAGGAAAATTTGATGGTAACATTTACATTTCCTTTTACAGATTTCCATACTAATAAGCCACACATATGTAATGTACACCCAAGCCTTATTTAGAACTTTGGAAGAAATAAGAATTATAATGAATTGTTTTAGCAGTAATAATAGCAAGTAATTTTAAGACTGATTTAATAACACCTTAATTTCATTTAGGAAGAAACCTCTAAGCAGATGTAATAGAATGATCCCCCCAAAATACTTAAACTTTTAGGGTTTTTTTTTTCCTTTGAAGAGATGCACTGAAACAAAATCAGGTATGCTATAGCAATTTACTACAGTAGAAAAAATTGTGAATGATTCTGTCAATACAACCATGATTTTTTTTTTACTGTGTTCGAAAGACAGAAAAAAACTAATCTGTGAAACAATCTAAATATCTTTCCTAGAGGAACCCTATTTCACACATTGTTACTTTGGTGAATTTCTTATGGTTGTAGACAAAGAAATATACCACATCAACATGGCTAATGAAGCATCACCTTCGGTTATGTCAAAGGATGAAAATCCCTTAAAACTGCAAAAGCCTGGCTGTGACACTAGAAATCTAATGAATGCTAGGGAATCACGTTGAACATCCTTAATGAAGGGTAGTTTCCTCTCAATCTGAACCTAAACCAAAGAGACACACCGGTGGCTCTGTGTATATGGACAAAAATATGTAATAGAAAGAATAAAACATGTGTGATAATGAAGTAATTACATCCAGTATAGTCAATGCTGTTGATAAAATCTGGTAATTCTTGCATATACTTTAATGCATACTCATTAATTACAGCCCTGGAAGCTGTTCACCACTTCCCTGGCAGCACCAGGTGCATTGGATCACAAAATAAACTGGCTCTTGTGAGATTATTCATAGGACATGAGAGACCGCAGAGAACCTACTGTAGCCTGTTCTGGCCAGCTCCCTTAATTGTAGGGAGGTTTTCCACTCCAAGGGGAAGGCTGCTTGGTCTAAATCCATGTTAAACCCTATCTCTATTGTGCCACATTTCATCTGTAAGTCATATCGTTTCACGTTGATTCATGGGTGGACCTGCCATTGTGGTTGCTATTTTTGTGGTTTTGTTTTTCATAAGGCTTAATCTCATTACTTCAGCAAAGAGATGAGGTGTAGAAATCAAAATCGGTCCCCATCATTAGCTTCTACTTCTAGAAAAGTCATCTATTATTTGGAACAAGGGCCTGTTATCTCTAAACGTGGAGCTCCTTCATCTGTGTAACTGTCAATATATGGTTCCCACACAATACGGTATAATGAATTCCGGAGCTGCTGCCTTTGTTACAGAGACTATTAGGGTGTCCTGCTATCCATTATTCAGCACTCTTGCTTCAGCTCCAAATAGAACAGTAAACAGAACTAAGGAATAAATATTCTGCACACTGAAGAATTCATCCTTCTAGGACCATCATGGCTAGTCTCAGATAACCCTCTTGAATGTATGCTTGGATTTCACTAGTTTGCTTTCTTATAAAGAAAGGAAATATCAAGATTTCTTAAGTAAGACTTAAAACCACAGTTCTTACCTAATCTAATATTTTACAACTCTTGCTATTCTCTTTAATATATTCTAAACATGCTGTTTCAGTTTATACTCAGAAGCACAAGATTGTCAAAAGGAACTCTTTTGTATATACTAGTGAAGTTTTAAATCTTTTAAACCATTGTATGTAAGCAACACTATAATATTAAATAAACAACTTTAGTGTCAACATAAATACAAATTGTGTTACATACGAGTTTGAGGTTGTCAGATGACAAGACGCTTGAGATGCAGCATAAGCTTTCATTATGATAAAGGGGAGCACACATTTTATCACTAGAAAAATCATATAAAGTAATGCAATTATGGTTGCACTAAAATAAAAATGTCAGTTTGGAGTTACTAAACACAAAAATAAAAGAAAGGGTAAACATAAAACTCATGTCAGATTGCCCTGATGGATTATGCACACTGGCAAGCAAAGGGTGACACTGAGGGATGGTCCTCAAGAAAGCATGGCTGTCTTTTTGGTCTCAAAAGTCAAGAAAATGTTTAGTATGAATCTGAAATATGCTTACTGTTGCCTAGCAGCTATACATAAACATTTTAAGACTTCTTTAAAAATTCTACCAATACCATATCTTTGGGACACCAATTTATTCCCTAAGGGTTATACACACACACACACACACATACACACATATATATATATATTCTCATCTATAATATATATGATTTCTTCAGTGTGAGACATGGAAAATAATAGCAATTTATAAACTATCAAGGATTCATGAGTGAGGGAGGGTGGGACAGGGAGGGGGGAAAAATGAGGAGCTCATATCAAAAATGAGGAGCTCATATCAAAAATGAGGAGCTCATATCATATCCAAGTATAAGGAAAAGGTTTTGAGAATGATGATGGCACAAATATACAAATGTGCTTGACATAATGAATGTATGTATGCATTGTGGTAAGAGTTGTATAAGCTCCCAATAAAATGAGTTATATATGATTTCATATATATAACATTATTCCATATATAAAAATATATTGTTAAATAGATATATTGAAAGATGCTCTCTATATATATCCGCATACACATATATGTCTTTTGATCTCAGAGGGATGTGCCACCATTCTGTTCTAAATTTCAGGATTTGGTGGAGAGAAGCATTTGACCACAATAGATACATGCATGTCTGTGTCTTTTTGGAGTAAGCTAGTAAATTTCATCATAACTTTTGTTTTTCATATTAAATACTCCTATTTAAATATCTAATTCATGTCAAAAATCCTGTCATTCTAGTTCTTTTTAATGGACCATGTTTGCTTTAATAACTCTGGTTCTTCATCAAAGATGAATTGTGGGTCACTTTGGCCTTTTCTCATAATAGAGTCATGAAAACTACAGACACAAATCAATAGGAAGCACCCTACCCTGAAAGGCTCACAGATTGTTATTTATTTATTTGTTTATAGAAACATAAAGGAACTTTAATATCCAAACAGTCAGAATAAAGATACTGTATTAATGACTCATTAAATCTGATGCATTTTAAAGAAAAATCCAAGAGCATATTGCAGAGAATGAAACAACTTTAGAAAAAAAGATTTCCTTACCTGATACTAGCTAGCATCAGTATGGTTTTAGTAAAAATCCTTAGATGACTTGTCTTAATGCTAAAAATAGAGTTTAAGCAGAAATTAGCACTGCTCCTGAAATGTGAATTTGTTCAGTTGTAACTGTTCCATCATGAGTAATGACATTACAATCTTCTCAAGTAGTTAATGTACATTTTCAGATTTGTGCAATATGAAAATATACTGGCTAATTATTGAAGACCCCTTTGCCGCTTGAGAATAAAAATGTTTGTGAATGAGACGGAGACATGATTAATGACTATAGGGAATAATTAAATTCAATAAATTTAGATATAATTTGACAATATCAAAATACTGAATCTAAGATTATAACACGTCACTTTCACAAGGGTTAATAGTGAAAAGTAAGCAGGATGCTGCTACACACACACACACACACACACACACACACACACACAAAAAAAAAACACCCTTTAAGCTATTGCTAAAATCTAGGAAAAGTCTTACAAAAATAATGATTTAAATTAGTAATCAGTATGTAACTAAAACAATCATTATTTCTTGAATCCTGAACATATATAAAACCCTATTTTTATATACTCCCTCAACACAAGAACACGTTGTTCTCTTAAACTGGATTTGCATGATACTGACCTTCCCAACATGATCACTGAAGACAAAGCAGGTGCATAAGCACATGTGGTGAAGAAAGTTGACGGTGCCTGGTCAAAAGATACAACTAGAGTCTGGGGGTCTTAAAGGCTTGAAGACAAAGTAGCCACCATCTAGCTGAGAAGCAACAAAACCCACATGGAAGAGGCACATCAGCTTGTATGATCATCGGGTCGTGATGGGATCAGGTACCAAGCATCTAAGATCCAGAACAAAATCATACCTAAGGTGATGGCCCTGGAGTAGAGATCCAATGCCCATCTGTAGACAATTGGACATCCCCCCACAGAGGGTTTATAGGGAAGAGATGAGCCAATCAGGGTGTAGTATAGCATCAATGAAATATAAAACTTTTCTCTAATTTCTTGGTGCTTTCCCCCTCCCCATTATCATGACCTCAATCCTACCTTTCAAATCAGATTAGACCAGAACATGCACACTGCTATAGACAAGAGTCCACAGCACAGGTAATTGAGGATGGACAAACCTCTCCAGGACTAACAATGAGAGTAGAGATACCAGGAGGATTAGGGAGGGTCAGAGAATAGGAGAACCAATCACAATGATCAAACTTTATCCCCCTCTCAAGGGTATGAGCAATGTAAAGTGGGTGAAGGGTGATAGAGATTATGTAAGATATGAAAATATTAATATACGACTTACAAGGAGGGAGGGAGGAAGGACCAGAGATGGAGGAAAAATAGGAGGGGTTCAAGTGGGAAGATAATACTTCAAAAATGATGATGGCAGCATATGTGCAAATGTACTTCGCACGTAGGAAGAATGTATGGATTGTGATAAGAGATGTAAGAGCACCCAATAAAAGCATTTAATAAAAAATATCAAACAGGTTTATAAATGGTTAGTCCATATTATAAGCCAATTAGCAATGTATGAGTCTTGATTGCTCCACATCCTCACCAGCCTTTGGTATTGTCCATATATTTTTTTTTAATTTCACCTATACTGAAGGATGTTCAATAGCACTTTATTTGAGTTTGGAGAGAAAGATAAGGTTTCCTACTTCTCTAAAGAATTACGAAACCCACAGGGGAAGATCTCCCCTGCCCTAGGGATTGCTATGAGTCAGAATGGACCTAAAAGCAGTGAACTTGTTTGTGTGTTTGTTATTTTGGTTTTAAATTTCATTTCCTTTTTAATGTGCATATTGGCTAGCTGGATCTTCATTTAAGAAGTATCTAAAAACATATTTTGTCCACTTTTGTAAGTGATTCATCTTTTCATTATTCTCATTACTGGCTTGAAATTGAAAGGCATTATATCTATTTCTATCGCGCTTTAATACAAGTATACATATATATCCCTTTTCCCAATAAGTATATTGATAATATCCCAGAGCCTGTCAACTTTCATTTTCTTTATGAAATTAAGCATAAATTTTGAATTTTTATGATGTTTAGCTAATGGTTTTGAGGGGGTTGTTTGGGGTGTTGTTTGTTTTTTCTTTATTTATTTTATATTATTTTAATTATTTTATTAGTCTACCATTCTTAATCATTTTGGTTGAATTTAATCTTGAATACTTTATGCTTATGATGTGAATTAAAGAGCTTTTACTAATTCCATTTTTCATTTTTTTCTGGTACAAATCAGTGACTTTTAAACACAACAATTCTAGTTTAATCTTTATAACGGTATCTGTTCTGTTCCGGTCAATTGTTGCAGCCACTGGGTCAATCTATATAGCCAAAAAGCTTTGTGGGTTTTGTTTGTTTGTTTTGTACTCCTCCTCCACTTAACCAAACATGATGCCCTTCTCTGGGGACTAGTCTGTCCTGAAAAAATGTGTTAGTCTGGGTAGACTAAAGAAACAAACCCAAAGAGACTTATAGATGTATAAGACAGATATTTGTATACAATAATATTGTTTATTCTTGAGAAATTCAATATTGAATATTGAGAAAACATCTCAGCCCAGTTCAGATCAAGTCCATAAATCAAGATTAATCCATATGTATATGTCCTTTACCAATTTACAAAGTTCTCTTCAGATTCACAGAACACTTGCAATGACACGAAGGCAGGAAGATCACAGGCCAGTGTGGGGGAAGTCTTGTGGATCCAGTGGCCTTGTAAGCATCTCAGCACTGGCAGTGGTCTCCACGGGGCTCCTCCAGCTCCCAGAGTGCCTGCTGCATCTGGGTAGTTTCATGTGACTAATGTCTCACAGAGAGTGAGTGAGAAATGTCTCACAGAGAGTGAGTGAGTGTCCAGTGAGCTATTTATCTCCATAGCGCCTTAAAATTAGGGCATCAAGCTGAGGCCTGATTGATCGGTAAACACCACTTTACTTATAAGGATCAAATTGACAACAGATTATGCAGCTACCACAGCACCTTTGTGTTTTTTTCCTTAAAAAATATTTGTCCACTGAAGGTTACAAAAATAATGCTCTGTGTATTTTTAGAAATTTCATCTCTTTAGCTTTTTTTATTAAGCCTCACTGCCCTCTGGTGGTGGGAGTAGGAGGCCCAGCCTTTGCTCCTGTGAAGCCAGAATTGAACCTCCATCCCAGTGGGCCACAGTCCTGCACACAACCACCACGCCACCGGGACTCAGCCCCTCTTTAGCTTTTATTTTAGGTCTATAATGCATATTAAATTTATTTTTATGAATCAAGTTTTACTTTCCCCTGAATATTTTTCAAGTGATGTCAAGGATTTTAAAAACAATTTCCTTCTCTTCAGTGACTTAACGTGGTGGTTTTAAAATTAAAAACTAATCAACAACAGATGTCAGAATCTCCTTCTGAGTCTCATTATGGTCCACTAAATGATGTACACTGACACTACTCTGCCCCTGCCATCATTACTGTAGCTTCACAGCAGTACTGGAAATGATGGTGATGGAAGGCTCTGTCTTTTTTGTGATCTCTTCATGATTACTGGGGTTATTCTATTTCTTCAGCATTTTCATGTAATTTTTCAATGAGTGTAATTTATAGAAAACCCTATCTGTTATAATTTATTTAGAATAGCAAGTGAGTTTGAAAACACTGGATATATTTATAATACAGATAGCTCTATTAATGATGAATGATATCTCCATTTATTTATTTATTCCTTAATTCTCTTTAGAAATGTTGGTGACCTTATTTTTGAAAAGATTGTCCATAAATTTATTTTTTATCCAGGTATTTTAAAGTTTTATAAGCCAGAAGCTTATAGACTCTTTCTTTTTTATTATTTTAATTATTTTAATAGTATACCATTCTCAGTCGTTTTGGTTGAATTTAATCTCTAGTACTTTATGCTTCTGATGTCAATTAAAGGGCTTTTACTAATTCCAGTTTTCAATTTTTGCCTGGTACAAGTCAGTGACTTTTAAACATAATAATTCTAGTTTAATTTGTACTACAATATCTGCTCTGTCCCAGTCAATTGTTGTTGCCTCTGTCAACCTATCTAGTCAAGGACCTTCATTTTTTTTTTTTTTTTTTTTTTACTACTCCTCCACTTGATGTCCTTTTCCAGGGACTAGTCTATCCTGATAAAATGTGCCAAGTAAGTGAGAAGAAGCCTAGCCATCCTTGTCTCTAGGGAACATTCTGCTCTTCCTTCTTCTAAGGCAGATTTGTTTACCCAGTCCGACACAATCCACATAAAGACAGTGTGACCAGTACAGGAACACAAATGCATCTGATCATGCTCTGAGAAGGACACGCATCACGTACAAATCCTACCAGATAATCCTTACTAACATGAATCATCAAAGTAATGGACATGAACATTCCTCAAGCAAACCCAAACTGAGCATTCCACCAAAATTCCATCAAAGTGTGAGGGCCTGAAGGAAAAGAAAGGCTAAGGAAGAGGTCCAGATCAAACAAGAAAGATATCCCAGGCTGCTTCCATAAATACTCTATGCTAGGAAGCCTTGCAGTGAGTTTTAATATGGTCTATAGGGTCTTTATTCGTTCCAATGCAATTATAATGGATTATAAAATCATGGATGGCAATGTACAACACTAGATTAATTCCTGAATTTTTGAAAATAATTAGCATGCATTTCAAATGGGGGGAAAAAAACAAATGAGAGTAGGTTTACCGATAGTACTTCATCATTGTAAAATACCCTGAACTAAATAACAGAATAATGGTATTTTATGCAGGTTGATGGCCTTAATTGAAAAATGAAAACCATTGAAGGCATCAAGGATGAATGGTCAAGGTGACTGCAAGTAATTGACTTAGCAAAACAACAAAACAGGCACTAAATAGCTAAATATAAGTTCACACACACACACACACACACACACACCTACATTGTGGTGTTCAGTTCTGTCTCTCAAGTCTATTCTCATGCACAGCAACCCTATGTGCAAGAGACCGGAACACCACTCAGTCCCTCACATTCCTCATAATTTTTATTCTGCTGCAGCCCATTGGTTGTTTCAGTCCTGTGTCCATCTATCTAGTCAAAGACCTTCCCCCTTTTTTTTTTTCATTATTCCCGCACTTTATCAATCACACTATTTTCTCCATTTACCCTTATGTTACATATTGGCCCAGTTGTGAGAATTATGGTCTTGATCATACCCATATGGAAGGTTGTCATCCTTGATCTTCATCAAGTGCTTCGAGTCCTCCTCCCTTTCGGCCAGCAAGGAGTGTCATCTGAATGTCAGAGATAGTTAAGAAGCCTTCCTCTAAGTCTGATACCACACTCTTCTTCATATAATCTTCCGATTATTTGATCCATACAGAATGGATAAATATGATTATATCTATTATACAGACAAATATAGAGTTATAGAGAAAGCCAATATGGCAAATTATAAACAATCCCTAAATCTGTGGTGGATACTATGGAGAAATTCATTATAATACTTTTTGAAATGCTCTGTGGATCTTAATGTTCCCCAAAATTTTAATGTTAATAAACATAATAGTGGCCCACACACATTTTGGTGCCCGAAAGCTAGACTTGTTTCTGGGTATATTTGACCCACTGATTCCAAAAGTGGCACCACCCCTCCCATCCCCAGCTCTCCTTTGTGAGACAAAGAACATTGTGCCTGTGAAAAGTCTTCCCTCTGCTCATCTGTAAAAGTCAGGGTATTGTAACGTAGCATTGTAGATGAATAACTGTTAAGCACGGAGGTACATATTAAGATTAAAGAAAAGTATGTTACAGGAAAATGTGCTTATTTCATACCAAAAGCAAGGGTGTCCAATACAAACTCTGTAGTTATTCAATACATAAGAAGTTCCTTTTGTAAAACAGAAAATGGGATCTGCCAAGACAAATCTACAAAGTATTCCAACCATCGTCTGCCATCAGGTATGTATCTTTCCTTACTCAGTATCTGGCTTCCCCTGTTTCTGTGCTTTGAACAAAATTTCACCTTGTTCTCTCCTTAAGTCACCGAGGTTCTCTGGAAAGAGATCCAAATGACTGTGCAGATAATGGATTTTAACACTCATGGTACAGAATAGTTGTGAAACAAAGTGAAAATGTATGAGTAATTTAAATGCATACATGAAAAAATGTGATTTAAATACATACAGTTCCCATTCAGTAAGAAAACTAGTTATGACACTGATTCTGCAGGAGATGTTTTTAAAAGCCCATTCCACTATATCTAAGAAATTAGGATTGATGAGGTCTATTCAATAAAATGTTCTTAACCTAAGCCCCAAACCAACACAGGCCTAAAAACCAGACAAGAAAAAATGATTTCTTTTAGTTAACAAAATTAGACATAAATCAATCCCTTCAGTATTTTTGCAAAACCCGTACTAACCTAGTTACCACTCAAGGGTTGTTAATAAATTTTGCTTGCAAGCTGCCAAGAATAGCTCACTCCTGTGTCCATGTCAGACTCATTATAAAGAACAATGTTGTCCTGTAGCAAGGAGATGAAGCAGAACATGGAGGAAAGGACAAGAAGAAATGACCTTAAAGCAAGAAGATCCCGTGCTTCTGTTGTTCATAACTAACTGTTCGTGATGGCACTGTGAAGAGGAATGCTGACTGAAATCCTGTTTCATCCTGCTTCACTAAAAGGGGGAAATATTGTTCAGTCAAAAGTATGGCCTAGAACTACAATGCAAGTTCCCTCTCCACTACCGTATGTATTCTGCAATTGATATATTCCAATATACATCCATTCCATGGACTTTTATCTTGAAAATTGAAAGTGAAAGATGGTAAGTCAAGAGAAGAACATACAAAGCATGTAAAGAGAGTAAACTCTCCTATCTCCACTTCTTCAGTCCATCCTCTACTGTTGATGTGCTCATCTAGAACAAAGACCACCACAGCAAGGGGTAATTTAAATGAAATACTTGCATCGTGAGGGAGAAGAATTATAATTACTATAGTTCAGACATCTGGTGTGCTTTGTTGTTGTTGCTTATTTGTTTTCTTGTTTGTTGTTTGTTTATTTGTTTTTTCTCCTGAGTTGTAATACTGCAAAAACTAAATTTGTTCCCAATCACAATGTCCACAGACAAATATAATTTCACTTTATCCAGTCTGGACTGGATCTGGAAACATACAATGTGAGACTACCAGCTGGAATCTCATTTAGTTCCCCCCCCTCACCCCCACGTTTCTCACTTCTTCGTTTAGATTTTTGAAATCTACACATTCTCTTTAAATTTTGAGAGATAAATTTCTATTTAAATTCCTAAAAGCTAACATCTATGGATATAAAGACTTCCTTTTATCAAGTTTATCTCTTTATAGTTTTTTTAATAAATAATTTTATTAGGGGCTCTTACAGCAACTACAAAATTCAGCACATCATTTGTATCAAGCACCTTTGCACACATGCTGCCACATACATTTCCAAACATTTTCCACTTGAGCCCTTGGTACAAGCTCCTCTTTGAAAAAAAAAAAAAAAAAAAAAAGCTCCCCTTTCCCCTCCCCCCACTTTTTTTTTAATGAATCATTTTATTGGAGGCCATACAACTCCCATCACAATCCATACCAACATCAATTGTATGCAGGCCACATTTACACACCCATTGCCATCATTATTCTCAAAACATCCTCCTTCCCTCCAGGCCCCCAGTATCAGTGCCCTATATTACCCTTCCTCCCCCACTTCCCCTTGAACCCTAAGTAATTTACAAATTGTTATTTTTCCTTTTATAGTTTTTAATAGAAATGTTTTAATCAGATATGGTTTTGCTTTACTGTTATCTGCCTAGACGTTTCTGGAGTTATTAATACACAGCCTGTATGCAGCAAAGTTTACAAACAAAACATGGCTCATTTCATCACTTCATTACAAATAAACTATGACTAAGACCTGATAGACAAGAGAGTGGGGAACAGAATGACAGGGCACATGTCCAGGGCACACCCATGCTATCTATTGACTTTTACAAAGCACTGTTGGTATTTGACAATGAACTCCAATCTTTTCATGGTTAGTCTATTGCTGCTTCTATGACTCATGGTAGATGACAAAGTAGTTAAGGTTAATTCCCTTTGCTTTCAAAATAACTATTTATAGATAGATTCATTTGTAGCCTTATGTCAAAGAAGTCATCAGGTACAATGCATTCTTTAGAGAGATTCTTTCTCATTTTCTTCAGGATGCAAGATACTGTCTTTGTCAATACAGTAAATATTTAGACATGGTACAGATGAAGATGCTCACCAGTTAGGGCATAATAAGTGTTCTTGAAAACTATCTATTCTATAAAATGGTATATATTTTTAAAACTCAATACAACTTGCAGAATATATGTCAAATTTAGATAGTCCATAGAGTAGTTGCTGTTGTTAGATGACGTAGTCTGTGACCACTAACTCATAACTCATGTCTATGTCCAGCAGGAAGCAACACCACTCTTCTCCCGCTCTCCCAGTGATTAATACGTGTGAGCCAACTGCGTCAACCATTGTGTCTATCCGTCCTGTTGAGGGACTTCCTCTTATTTATTTATTCAGTTTATTTATTTTGCTGACCCTCTACTTGACCAAGCATGATGGTCTTTTGGAGAGTTCGGTCTTTCCTGATAACATGTCCCAAAACACACGCCATAACGGCTTGCCAAACTGAGTTCTACAAAGTATTCTGGCTGTACTTCTTCTAAGACAGATCTGTCCATTCTTCTGGCAGTCCGCCATACTTTCAATATTCTTTGCCAACACCATCATCTAGTTTATTGAAAGTCTTTGACTTTACTCTTGTCGGGGTGTAATTAGTATCGACTTTCCTTTTCACTTTAAAAAAGAATTCGGATTTGGAAAATACATTCTATGGCCACTGTAGCTGTGATAGAGTCCCATATATGGGTATTTTGAAAGTATGATTTTTTTTTTCAAGATGATATATCTCAGTGAATTTGTCACCTTTGCTTTAAAGACACTTCCTCTCGAAGGTCACTAGTTTCCGGGGGATGGAGAGTTGAACTGAACAAACAGTTCATCTCTAGGACTTATAGTACTTTGCCTTCCCAAAGTCACTGCCTTCTGGAATAGCACACTACAGCGGGTTGCAGCCCGTCTGTGAGATGTTGTTGTGAAATGCCATCCAGTCAGTTTGGACTCATGGTAAGCCTGCATACAGCAGAACAGCACAAGGCCCGTCTTGCACTGTCCACGTTGCCATGCTTATGTTCAAGCTCATTGTGGCAGCCATTGTGTTCACCCCTCTCCTCGGTAATCCAGAAGCTGTGTAAGCACCCAAGCTACTCAGCCAACTGATATGTTCTAGCTCACGACAGCTACATAAGTTTAAGCTTTTCAAAGTAAATCCCCCAAAGCAGACAACATTTGCTTCCTGGAACTTCACAATTTAGATTTTCATTATTACTGCAGGTTTACTGATGACAAAGTTTGGCTTATAATTCTTACTCAGTCACACATGGGATACCAACTTAATTCTGAGAACACACCACATATTAATTTTAATATACATATTTTAATTCAGTTACTGTTCACGCTTTTTTCTTGTTATATTTTTTCTATTTTTTTTAGGCATCACTGCCCTCTGGTGGTGGGAGTAGGAGGCTCAGCCTCTGCTCCTGTGAGCTGGAATTGAACCTCTATCCCAGTGGGCCGCAGTCCCACACACAACCACTACGCCACCGGGGCTCAGTCCATATTTTATTTTTTAACATTTACGTTATACCCCAAAGTATCAGTGTTGATCATTGCTTTCAGATATAGTGACATCCACGGCCATCAAGTGAATTCCAAATCACAGCAACCCTATCTGACAGAGAACTAGTCCTCCTCACGTATCAGACTTATCAATCTTCGGGAAAGCGGATAGTCTCATCTTTCGCTTGAGGAGCAGATGGTGGGTTCAAACTGTGGACCGTCCCATTAGCAATCTAATTCTCAGTGCACAGCACTGCTAGGTCTCTGATAGACTCATTCCTCACAACATCCTGTAAGATATGTTCTGACAGCCTCCCTGATCTGTTCTCTGACAGAAAGATTGAAGACAGAGTTGTTAACTAATGTGTGAAATGCCACACAGCTCATATGTTGGTCTGATTGCATTTCAGAAGGTAAGAAGTCACACAACTTAAAACACATAAACCCTTTACGGTCCAAAACGGCTCATGTTTTTCCTGCTAAGATTGAACTTGATTACATTTAGTTTCAGGAGCCTATATTCAACTGGTAGCTTGATTGTGTACAACTTGTGGGATCTTTCGGCTCTGTCAAGTAATCCTTAGAACACAGGGTCAGCACTCCATAACCATCAATACTCTGTGTGGGACAATGGAGGCACTCTGCTTGGGTAAAGAATGACAGCTTTGAAAACTCTGTGTAAGGTTGCCACGAGTCTCAATTGACTCAAAAGCACTGGGTTTGGATGTGGGGACATGACCTAGAATAAATGATGCTGCCTTATATTTTCCACCTCTAAATTGAAACAATAGATATATCTATCTGATAGGATGTTGTGAGATGTACCTAAGAAATATATGAAGCTTTTAGACAAATACTGACACTGAGTATTCAGAAAGTGATATTTGTTATCTATATCATTTAAAGTGCTCAGGCCACTTCTATGTAACCCATCTTGAGTTACTGACTTGCCTACAAGCAGCTACAGAGAGATGACTCAAACGCATTCCTTATACAGCAAGCATGTGGAAATGTAAGTAGAGTTACTAAAATCAACAACAAGGACAACAACATGACCTCCAGGGTCAGATTTGTCTCGCTTAATTTTAAATGGAGAGGGAAGACAGTGCACCCACTGCCATCACGTCACTTCCACCTCATCACCACCCTCCATGAGGTTTTCAAAGTGGAGCGAGAGCAGGAGCAACTATTATCATTCTAGAACGAAGGAACTGGCAGCATAACCCAGAGCAGAAGGTTCTGCTGGGTTATATCATGATGCCATCATTTTTACGAAAGATATTCTGATTTGTTCAGATCTGTGTTTCTTGGAATCTTTAATGGAAGGAAATACAAATAATTTCTGTTAGGACAAAAACAAAATTCCAGGTATTCCTTATGCTTTTCTATGGTTGAGTATTCTATCGTGCAGATAAGTATTAAAAGACAAGACCAGTCTTCATAATCATTCTTTGTAATCTTAAACTCTAATCCCAAATAGTGTACCTCAAATATGCAATCCTTCTCTTTGGAAAAGGCAATTAAAATATTATCAGTGATTTTTCATAGATCCATGCCAGGAATGTTTATTGAAATATTACTGTCTACATGCTTATACTTGAGGCTCCTCTTAATTTCTGTAGCAGCGTCACAGCTCTGCCATACACCGAGCTGTATTTTCAATACAAAACGAGGATATGAATACACAGAAAGAAAAATATTATAAAACTCTCACAAACACAGTGTGTCCCTCACATTTTGAAGAAATTTAGAGTAACAACAAACGATAACAACAGAACTCCTTCAAGTGAATTATTCTCTGGAGGGAAATTCTTCATTAAAGATATTGGCATCCTCCAAGGAGCTAGTAATTAAAGCAAAATGTGGTGTAACTCACACTACACTCACAGGGATGTGAATATATTTAAAATATTCAAGATTGGTGGGTATGAAATTTCAGTAGGACACCTCCTGCTCTTTCAAGAAACATGAACTACTTAAAAGCAAATCCCACAATGGAACACGAACTGAACAGACAATGCCTAACAGAGAGGTTAAGGCTTTGAATCATAAGTAGCAGTTCTGTGTAGTCCGCCATTCAGGGAGAACATTTTGAAAACAGCAATCTGGAAATCCATAAATCCTATCGAGTCTCGTTAAGTGACCTTCGTTATAAAGAACACCTGGAGGGAAGAGTCTAGAATTAAGACACAGCTAGAAAGGTCAGATTACCTGAGTCTGGAGTGTGTTGGTTAAGTAAGGCAGCACAGGAACAGAATGATCTTTCCTTGAAGTAATTTCAGTGGCATTATAGTGTGATAAAGTTAGCAATTTATCTGATACATCTTGTTTTTGCTGCTTATATATTTTCTCATGTTTTAGTAATTGGTTGCATGGATGACTTATACATACATACATTTAATTTGTGCTCCACAGTTTTGTAGCAGAATGTTTATTATTGATGTCTAGTATGTACCTGAGCATAACCAAACAATGTAAATCCAAACCACTGAATGAAAAGGCATTCTACTAATCTTGCATATCATCTTAGTTTATATAGATAATAAGAAATATTAAAAGTACATTAAATGTCAATGTGTTCTAATTGGAAGGAGAAAAAGCTCAAGGAAAGATGCTAAGGAATAATGGAGGGGGGGGCGCGGGGATAGGGGAAGGGCTAGATCATCAATGAGATGGATTGACAAGAGCAGTTGAAACAATGGATTCCAAGATAGGAAGAGTTCAGAGAATTGCACAAGACAAGGTGAGGTCGTTTTCTATAGTGCTGTACACGGGATCATGAAGAGTCAGACCTGACGGTGTGTACCAATTACAGTAAGACTGGTATGCGTTTCTGACTCTGAGGCTTGAAAAACGGTCAGGAAGATAGAGAAATAAAAATGTGAATGCAACAACAGATTTTTCAAAAGGACATCTAGTGAGAACAATAAGCAGTCCGAGATTTCCCCAAGCTAGGAAATCCTAAGTATCAAACATACCTAACTCGATGCCCTTGAGGCAAAGCCGTCTTACAGCAACTCTTCAGGACAGAGTAGTTTCTGAGTTGCTGAGACTAGAAGTCTTTATCGGAGTAGAAGACCATGTCATTCATTCATTCTCTCGGGATATCCAAAGTAAATCACCTCAAGTATTTGCCACATATGTTTTTAATAACTGACAAATAAAATAAAAATAATTATTGGATAATAAAATGTTATTTTAAACTGGGTCAACAACATATGGGAGAATAATAATACAAGGTATTATTATGTACAGAAATGTGTATATAAGTGCATTTTTTCTGCAGCACAATATAATAAAGTACAAAGGGTGTATATTTGAAGGGGGGGGTGAAAGGCAGAAGTATAGTTCCATCCAATTGTGAAAATTTGGAAACAGAAAGGTTTTCAACAATAGGGTATTGCTGGCAATATGCTGTTTTAATATATGCAATACTTTGCCCATATTAACTGCCCATGTAATAAATATTATGTACTCATTAAACTATTTTAATCTGAAGAGTCATGGGTGAGAAACACAGGCAACAGGCTAGTCCGTATAATGCTACCTTGGTCAGGAAAAAAAAATGTGTGTGTGTGTGTGTAGAAAAAGTACAGAATACATAGCATTGTACTAGCAGTGATTCTCTCTTGTTTTCAAGAAGCCAGGTCTTCCTTTTTTGCTATTTGCCCTTCGTATTTTCTTTTTCCTCTACAGTGCAGTAAAATCATCTGGGAAGAGAACCCTGAGAGATAATAAAGTCCTTGCTGTGCTGGTGAAATCCTGTATCAGGGTGTGACTGATGAAGTGTCTTTTGATACCATCCAGGCCTTACAAACTCCATCCGTCACTCAGGACTCAGGGAAAGAACCAAACGTGTTGGGAAGCCAGTGTGGATAGGAGGCTATTTTCACTGTGGAGGGAATAGTAAAAAAAATCATCATGTTAATTGCAAGATTTATACATTTATTATGTGGTCCAACCTAGCAGAGCCATGGAGGTCTGGTTAGCAGAATTCAGTAAACACAGCCTCTTTCATTGACCAGTGGATACCATTTGGATTAGTGATCCATGTGGACCAAATTGTCTATTCATCTCTTTCTCCCAGGCTAACTGAAAAGATGGAATTTTTATTGTCTTTTTAGAACATGATACAGGTTTCAAACCTTAGGGGTAAAAAAAATCCTTTAAAATATGCTAATCAGATTGGTAACTTAGTTTTCCTCAGTTAATTAAAAGCATACATAGCTCATTAAAAGAATAGTTAAACCTAGCACAAGGACTAGTACATAATGTGGAATGAATGAATGAGACTTGTCTAGACATTGTCTCCTCACGTATATTTTCATCAGTAAATAGGCATATTCCTCGGTTCTGTTTTAAGTCTGTTTTTTCGCCCGATTTCCATCTCTTCTATTTCGTTTTGTGGGTTTTTTTTTTTTTAAGTAAATTCCTTAGTAAGATCCCTCAAAAGTGTTTAAATTTGGGTGGAAGAGGTCAGTATAAAAACAAATTATTACAACTACATCGGCATTTCATAAGTATTCTAACAGACATGAAACAAAATAATAATACACTGCTGGCAGCCAGTAATTCCCTCTCACAGCAACCCTATAAAGATGAGAGCAGAGAAAACACAGAAATTGTGGGAAAGGTGGTGACTAAGATTCTTGGTGGCTTAGTGGGCTCCACATGGTCTGCCAGCTGTAGGATTAGCAGTTCAAACCATGAGCCACGCCTTTGGGGAGAGAAGAGGCTTTACTGCGATAAAGAGTTGCTGCCTGGAAAACCCTCGGGGCCAGTTCCTTCTCTGTCCTTCAGAGTTGCTGTGAGGCACGATCCACTCAGTAGCCGTGAAAGAGTTGTGTGCTTCAAGGAAGATCTTGCAAAGAACATGAAATTGAAGTTGTATAAGAGTTCGACCAACAGTAGAGAAGCCTGTTATTGAAGAGTAGTGGGAGAGCTGGAACCACTATCTCAAGAAGGAGGGTCTCAGCAGGCAAACGAAGGAGTGCAGTGGAGAGGGGCCTGTGACCACTGATGGTACTCAGACACATGGTCTTAGGAATGCAGACGTAGACTGCGTCTGACATTCGGTCTGAGATAAAAACTGCAGGTGTTTTAAATAAACCAGACTTCCCTACCAGTAAATGTATGTTCTTTCTTTTAAATACCAGCGGTAAATTTTGCTGACTCCCATGCCCTTGCCATAAAACAAAGCTTTGCTGTGGGAAGGAGAGAGGGCACAATGAAGCTTCCTGCTAGTGAACTGCACTAATTATATGAATTTTGCTTCCTGAATGCCTGGCCAAAATAGTAGTAGCAGAAGGGCCCTTAACTAAATTTGCAACCCAAGTCTAAGGGTGATATAATGTATAGTCCAAAGCTGGAGCAATTTAAAATATAAAAGAGGAGAAGATTCAAAACGAATGCAAAGAGGGCCTGCATAAATTCACATTCCACTGAGCTCTAACACTATGTCAGATAGACATTCATTTTGGCTGTGACAGTCCTGCTTAAAAAGCAAAATAATAATAGTAATAGTACATTTTATAAAAGCAAAACAATTGCTTCATTGATTCTTTGTTGTATTACATGCACCAGTTTCATGGCTTGGACAATAACCTATTTTAAAAATTTACAAATAAGACCAGAGTAAGAACACACAAGTTTGGGTAGAGTGATGTTTGAACAAGGAAATCCAATGGAAGTACTTTGATAACATTTGCGAAGGTAGTAGGTAAATCTAGATTTTACATCTTGCCTCAATCTTAGTCTGTAAAATTATCATGTTGCTTATATCCTCTGAACCACAATTTAAATAGTCTATAAAATGGGATGCTATCTACTACCCAAACTGTTATGAAAAATCAGATTAAGCAATTTATATGAAAAGGCAGTCATAGAGTCAACGATATTAAACAGAGCTCAAGGACTGCTACTCCTCTGATCCCTTTGGAAGAAGATCTAAATTGGGTGGAGCTAGAGTCACTGGACCACAACACTGGGAAGTGAAAGTTGGAGAGTAAGAAAGAGGCATTCAGGGGCTGAGCCCCGGTGGCGTAGTGGTTGTGCGCGGGACTGCAGCCCACTGGGATGGAGGTTCAATTCCAGCTCCACGGAGCAAAGGCTGGGCCTCCTACTCCCACCACCTGAGAGCAGTGATGCCCCCCCCAAAAAAAACAAAAAATAAATAAATAAGAAAGAGGTATTCAGAAGAGGTATTCAGAATTTTGGAACGAATGTATGACAAAAACAAAAAGAGAACAGGGTTTAGACACTATAATTAGATGGTTGATTTAGGGATTACATATGAATTTGATTTTCTGGTTGGAAGACAATCTTCCTCCTTAACGGTGAGCCTCTGATTGTCAATAGTAATGAGATCATACTACTGTACAAGCACTGAATGCCATTGTTCTCAGAAGGGTTGCAGCTCATGCCAGTTGACACAGCAGGCATCAAACAAAATCTTTTTTTTTCAAACAAAATCTTAAGGCACACCCATTGTGCATAAAATATAAGAGCGAGTGCATAGCTAGAGATAACCAATTGATATTGCTAAAGAAAATAGATTATATATTTAGGATTATTTAGCAGAACTGGACATTCTTAACCAGTTTAACTAAAAGAGTGACTAGAAACCAGATTTAAAACGAGACATGCAGTGGATAGCACAGCATAGCTCTAACATTACTTTCATCAAATGAAAATCAGTCTATAAATTTCTTCAACTAAAACTCACTGCCATAGAGTCAAGTCTTCTCATAGTGTCCTGAAGCTCGGTAGAGCTGCTTCTACCATTTCTGAGTCAGAACGCTTTTTTTTCTTTTTTAAAATTTTTGGGCATCACTGCTCTCCAGTGGTGGGAGTAGGAGGCCCAGCCCCACTGCTGGAATTGAACCTCCATCCCAGTGGGCCACAGTCCCGCGCACAATCACTACGCCACCGGGGTTCAGCCCCTGAATCAGAACCCTTAATGGGAGTAGGGAGCTCCATCCTTCTTGGAATGTAATATGTGACCTTATGTAAGACACATGGGTATTTGCTGGCTTACTTTCTAGTGTCATGCTCATAGCCCTCCAATGCCACCACTACTGAGTCCATTCCAACTCATGCTAACTTTACAGAAGGGAGCAGAGCTCTTCCATGAAGTTTCTGAAAGGTACATCTTCGTGGGAGCTTCATCTTTCTCTGAGGAATTTCTGGTGGCTTTGACCTACAGGTCTTATGGCAATCAGCCCAATGTTCCTGCAATCCACTGAAACTCCAGGGATCATTTAGTATTATATGTATATGTATATACCCACACATACATATGTGTGTTATAAATATCACACATATATGTGTGCTCCAAGTTGTGTTCTTTAAGAGATGATTCATAAAGTCACATCTGATATTATGTGTTCACTGCTAGCATAACCATCCTTGGGTAATTATCATAGGCTTTACTGAACAAAAAATAGAAAAGGAGCCCTGGTGGTGTCTTGGTTACTCCTTGAGCTGCTATTCAAAATCACCAGCTGCTTTTCAAGACAAAGACAGAGCTCTCTGTTCCCATAAAGAGATACAACCTTGGAGAACCCTAGGGCAGTTCTACTCTATCTATAGGGGCACTAGGAGTTGGAATCAACTGGATGACAGGGAGTTTTGTTTTTACTGAATAGAAACGTTGGTAGGTTAATAACTAACCTCAAGGCCAGCAGTTCAAATACACCATCAACTCTATGGGGACACAATGAGGCTTTATACTTCCACAAAGATGAACAGTCTTCTCAGGAATTCTTAAGGGTCGCTCTACCCTGTTCTATAAGCACACCGTGAGTTGGAATGGACTCAATGGCAGTGTGCTGTTCTTGTTTTACTGAATTGAAGGAGGGTATACCGAGCATAGAAGCCTGTGGTTTCCATAAATGGACAGTCAACATTTTTGGAGGGAGGGGGGCAGTCATCTTGTATTGGGCTCATAAAGTTATTACATGTTACTCATCATCAATATTTCAAACATGGTGCTTGAGTTAATAATTCTAGGTGCAAACAAACCAAAAGAAATAATAACATGGTCAATAAAAGCACTCATAATGATCCCAGAGGAGAAGGGGACAGGAAATGGAAAGAGGAGAAGGGGACAGGAAATGGAAAGAGGAGGAGGGGACAGGAAATGGAAAGAGGAGGAGGGGACAGGAAATGGAAAGAGGAGGAGGGGACAGGAAATGGAAAGCAATCAAACCCACTGAATTGAGAGTCCACCTCCCTTTTCTACTGACTGCTCATCCTGGAAGATAAAGCAGGTACCCAAAGCAGAATGCTTTGCTGGGGATAGTCTAGTTTGAAATTATTTTACAAGCTGAGCCAACCAAGAGCAGAGATGTATCCACAATCTTTTCTTAATCCTCCTGCAGATTCTTTCTCATTGAGCGCCATCCAAGGTTATTTGAACCTACGGTGAGAAGCAAAAAGTGATAGGAAATATTCTAGAAACCAATGGAAGGGAGCAAAGGCTCTGTTGATACACAAGCAGTGACTTTAAATGAGCCAAGTGCACAGAGCTGCCTCTTTCATAAGAGGAGCTGTCCAGAGTAATGGCCAAGAGAAGAGAAATGTTTTAGAGATGTCTGCCACTTGGTTTTCCTGCAGCACACCTGTAACAATGGGCAATTCAGCTTTCTGAATTGCTCAGTCATCGGATCTATTTTCTCACTATGATGATTAATGACTCATTGGTACCAGACTCTCATTGCTTCTTGGCAATGCGGTACTATTGATAAATGCGAACAACTATGTGTGAAGAGGAATCATTAACTTGATGATGATGGTAAGTAAGTGATCAACAAAACAAACTTTATTATTTTAAAATTACTGTCTCATAAATTGTGTGGCGCTGAGTTCCACCTTTCATAGTCCGTTAAGAATTTGCAAGAAAAACTTAGAGGAACAATAGAGTACTGGATACCAAATGCCAATACTGGAGACTTTCTTCAAGCAGCGCAGTCACCAGGTCAAATGACCCAGTGGAGTCAGGTAAGAAAAGAGCAGATATTTGGATGTGACGCTTAGTGCTGGAGACAACCCAGAGGACTGGCAAATGAGTGATACTTTGTGCTTAGGTAACTGGTTAATTTCATATATAAGATAATTGCATAGCTATTTATAGAATTACTACTCAAATCTATTTCTTTAGTACTTTCACTTATTACAGAATACAATAAGTGGCCATATATTAAACTCAGGATATTACTCTGAAACAAAAGACTGAGGAAAATCAAAACATCACACTCTCTCTCCACTTCCTTGGGTCACTTTCAACACACAGCAGCTTTAAGTAGGTTTCGGTGACTCTTTGCTGGAGCAGGTAGCCTCCTGTCTTTGGTCACTGGTCACTGGTGCTTTTGAAGTGCCTGACTTATGTGTAGTAGTCCAATTCTTGTCTAACAGGGAAACTGGGGTCCTTCATGCTTTCTCTGTGGCTCACTTTGCTCATCATCTCCTGACCATCATCCGCTTCCACTTTCCTCAACTCCATGGTCTATTTCTCATCCTCCCTTCACTCTGAGCACCCACCTGATACCTAACCACTCTTCTAGACTCAGAAATTAATAAGCCGTGGCCTTTCCTCTAGAGAATATTAAAATAAAATTAGCTGTAATGTTATATAATAATATGTAGCACACTCCCAGTGTTACACTGGAGTGAAGAACCAAGTACAGTAGGGAAATGGGAAGATTAGGTTTATGCTCCAGAACAGGTAGCAGCGGCAGCAGAAAGAGAAATATTTATATGTGTCTCAGAATGAGGATGAGTGTTTCTTTGGGGTGAGGAGCTGAGGTGGGGGCAAAGCATACAGAGAGATGTTCAAATGTTTAACTATCGATAAAGGAAAACCTTCATTGGATGAGCAATATTCTGCTGGCTGTTGTTAGGTGCCATTGAGTGGGGAACTCAGTGGAACGCACGGCAACTCTCTGTACAACAGCACAGAACCTAGCCAGGTGTGTGCCTTGTTCTTATGTTCAAGGTCATTTTCACAGACGCTGTGTCAATCCATCTTGCAGAGGGCTTCCTGTTTTCCTCTGCCCCTCAACTTTACCAACCATGATGTCCTTCTCCAGGAACTAGATGTGTTCAAAGACACAAAATCTCATCGTCCTTTCCTCTACGAAATATTCTGACTGTACTTCTTCCAAAACAGATGTTTATTCTTTTGGAAATCCATGGTTCTTCCAATATACTTCAATAGTGCTAACCAGCGCTTTAATTCAAATACATAGATTCTACTTTGGACTCCCTTATTTAATATCCAACTTGTGCATGCATATGAGGTGATTGAAAATGCTATGGGTTGGGTGATGTGCAAAGAAACCTCTTGATTTGCAACAGTTTAAAGAGGCCATGTGCAGCCCAGTGTTGCCTCTGTGAGGCTCTGATGAAATCTGTTCACTTGGGGTGATGTGACACTGCTTGTATTTAGAATATTGATGACACAGCTTCCTGCCTCACAGCAAAACACAAGCCACCACAGTATGACAGATACATGGTGGAAGCAGGGTGTTAGTGGCATAAAAATGCATGGTCTATTTGAGAACTTTAAGAAAGCAAATGAGAGAGGGACATTAAGGTCTGTGGGAGCCATGAGAAGATTTTCACTTAATTGATAGCTATTAATAAGCACATATTACTATAAGAAATCATGCCAGAAATATGTTTCAGATTTTCCCACCACATTCAATCACTTCATGAAACATCTGATAGAGCTTATAGTCTAAATGTGTATCAGGAAAGAAAGCAGAAGTATCAAAGACTTAGGCTTGGTCAAGTTCACCTAGTTCTGTATCAGATCAAGGAATCATGCTTGGATTCTCTACACACATTCCACTTGAAATGTGCCAATGTCCTGCTTAGGACTCCAGAACTTCACCCTGAGAGCTCTCACAAAGGGAAGCAGGACTTTCAACCAATATACATCATGAGCTGCATTGAGCAGCAGCATGGCCAAGTTGTTATAGGCTCAGCTTCCTTAATTGCATGATTCGGCAAGTTGTTCAATTCCCTAAAACTGTGGTCTTCTCATAGGATGAAGATAGTAAGAGTACATATTCTATGAGATTGCTCAAGCAAGCACAATATGAACATGAATTTCACTTGCAGTGATGCTCTCTCAGAGTAAGGCTCAGTTTACTTGGTTGTGTTTCAGATATTGCTCACTGATGACACTGTGAAAAACTAATGAGAGAGGAAGGAAAACTAGAGAGTTCCAATCTCCAAGAAAAGGATTGGAAGGGCTTCCACCAAGGGACTGGCTGGAGATGTCAATGTAACATTGAGAGATATTTTTGATGTAAAGATTGAAAAGGTTTGGTAACAATTGCATTTAGAATGCAGAAGGGAGAGAAAGAAAAGACACAAACAAAAACAGAAAACCACACGGAGGTGTCTAATTTAGACAGGCAGAGGAACGGTAATACCTCTGCTCCTCACACTCCAACTGCTCCTTCCCTGTGGCCCCGCTATCCTAGGACGCTCCTTGCTGGGTGCCTGCCAACAATTTCCCCTGGCTGACTGCCAGCAAGTTATTCAGTGACTATTTATAACAGATACAAGAGTCGAGTAGAAGCAAATTCCTCCTACTGAAGCTTCGCCTATCCTGTAGCCCTAAAATGACCCTGTTTAAGCCCCCACGAATGTGAAAATAACAGAGCAGTTATCTTGCTAGCCAGCAGTCAGCATGGCTTCTTTTTAGCACCAGGAATGCTTACAGTTATAGGGCTGTCCGGTGGTGAAAGGCGACGGACGAGCTGAGATGATAGAGATTACCCACAGTTTCAGGACACCTTGATCTCACGTAGGACAGAGTCCAAATAAATTTTTCAAAAACTCAGGAGAGGTTTATCTTGAGGACTCCATTTTATCAACAAACATAACTGATCATATTTAAATGCTATACCCAGAGCTCATATGATGTTATCATGTTTAGGTACATAGACATTACTGAGGGCTTGGGGGGTTACTATGGTTACAATCAACTGATTTGTTGCATTGAGCAAATATGCTGCCCAAGACTCCTTTAGCGATTCCAAAGAGCAAAGATTTCACGTTGAGGGCTAAGGTGCAGCTGCCCGGACCCCACTTCAACCCCATTTCAAACACTTCGGGTGCCTCTGAAACCTGGGCGATAAGTAAGTAAAGATTTTAAAATAATTGATTTATTTGAATTATGGCAAAGAATATTGAAACTATCACAGAATGCCAGGAGAACATACAATGGTGTCCTGGAAGAAATCTTGTCTCGATGCTGCTTAGAAGCAAGGATGGTGAGACTCTATCCACAGCACCTTGGACAATTAGCAGGCCAGACCAGTTGCTGGACTAGAACATCATCCTGGGTAACGTGGAAAGTGAAAGAAAAAGTGCAGGACCCTTAAGGAAATGAATTCACCCCGTGGTCAAAAGAAGCTGCTCACATAGATCAACAATTGTGAGCATGGCTCAGACACTGCCTCTGATCTGTTCTACTGTGCAAAGGGTCACTAGGAGTGCAAGCCTAACAATAAAATTTCCACAATCTTCTGTTGGTTAGAACATTCAAATGTATAAATGTGAAATTAACTCCAAGAGTGGATCCTAGGCAGCACACTACTGAAAAGTCATTCTCATTGGTTAAATTGCACACGCATAAAGTATGCTTCTGTTCAAGTCTAAAAATTACCATCCACCTCTACGAATAATCTAGGATTTAGGAGAGCCAAACATTTAATATGCCGCACCACATATAGCGCTATTATCATGGGATTTATTTCAAACTATTACAGCTTTAATGAAGCTCAATTTCTCATCATCAAGTTATGATTAAATAGAAAGGACCAAAGGTAGCAGTATATATATATATATATATATATATATATATATATATATATATATCCAGATACTCATTTCTGAGTTGAGATGTAGAGGCGGAGGGATAATTGACCCTAAGTTCTAAATGTTTCCTTTATAGGAAGACTTTTTCATTTTAGAGTCTATATATTCTTTTTTTATAGGAAGCAATTTCTTTAGAACATCTTAAGCCTTGAGAGATACAGAGTTCACAGCTATACTGACGTTATGACTTTCTGTACTACTGACAGTATGACTTTAGCAGTCCACCACATCACCAAGGGCCTTTCAGAATGGCACAAATGGTTAAGTACATGAATGGTTTCAAATTTACCTAGAGGTACTTTAGAAGAGAGGATAGGTGATTTGCCTTTTGAAAGCCCTAGAAAGCAGCTATAATTGGCATAGATGCAATTGTCATGAATCAGTCCCAATTCGACAGCAATTAACATTCCCTAATTGGAGAAAAAAATGAGTGAACCGCTAGCAAGAAGACCCCCAAAGTTTTCAGTTCTTCAAAGAATACAAAATCTTTCACTTGACAGACAGGCATTTGAACTTTTATACATAGCAATGCAGCATACCCCTGAGGTTCTTCCCTGAACCAACAGCTCAGCAGAGTCAGTATAGTCAAACGAAGACCTTTTCTGCATTTAGTTGAAATCAACATTGCGTCCATGACTTTGTACTGGTCCCAATATGAGTGGTATCCTGTTCAGCTCCTTTTTATTCTTTCAGTTCCTTAAGCACCACTACTAATGAGAAAGTAAGTAACCCTGTGGGTTTCTGATTTGTTAACAGAACTACAATTGCATTGTGTCTGAAGGAATTATCGCAAAACATAAGAACACCCTTTCATTCCTCACACAACAAAATATATATGACTTACTGACTGGACAACTAATATACTCTGCCAACTTTCAAACAAACTGCACTTTTTTTTTTTTCAGACTGCACTTTTAAAAATAAAATTAAGACATTTCAGCCAAAATCCCTTAGAGAGTAATGACCTTTGTTTTTCTTGGAGAAATTTACTTTTATATTCCAAATATTTAGAGTTGCTAAATATTAAGGGCAGCATCACATATTAGCACATCCCTAAAGTGGTTTAGCATTTTGACTAGGTAGTGTTATTCTATTATATGCCCAAATCAGGTAAGCCATAATTTAATAAATGACTTACTACTCTTTTCTGTTTCCTTACTATTAATATTCTCTCCCAAACTATGAACTCATTAACAATTGAAATATTTGCTGTTTCTCCAACACTACTGCTAGCCAGGTAGTATGCTATTAAATATAGGTCCACCTTTATATAAGCCTCTATGAAATTTTAATTTTGCATAATTAGGGATTTGTGTCAAAAGATTTACAGTTTTATCACCTGAAGTAATATTTCACAGCTGCCAAGAATGATTTGTGAAGTAATGACTAAAATTGTAGATTAGAATCCTCAGAGGGAGGGTTGTCAAATCTTTTCACTGCAGATAACTGGGGTGTTAAAATGTTTATAGTCTGATACACAACCATTGTGATGAGATCTGATGAAATCACATTAGAAGAGCATAGTAGGGAGTATTGCTTCACCATGATGATCCTGTCCCTCACCGTAGACTGCATCAATATGAACTCATTGCGCGATTTGGACTATTCACAAAGCCTCCAGGCACCATTGAAAAACAAGTTTTTGAGATGAATGCTTTGCCCATATTTTTGTTGCTCTCATAGGAGTAAATAGGAAAAACAAATGGAGCAGAATATCTCAACTTGTTAATTTATTCATTGTGCATATGATATCACTCCTCATATTCCTGTGAAATACTGACTAAAGAATAAAGAAAGGACACATTTACTGGATTCTGTCATGAACCATACATAAGCACATTATCTTAGCAAGCAAGTCTTCAGCAAACTTTGGAAAACAACTCAGTGAAAATGATGATTTCTCCCCCTTCTTGCTTTTACAGATGCAGAGGGGCTAGCAGCCCTATAAGAGGCAAAACATTCAAAGCATTTGAACTTCTAAGCTCTGATTGATTTGCAGTTGCCATGAGAATAAAACCAATAAACTCTGTAGAGTCTATTCAAGGTAGCTGAACAAGTCATGAAAGTTCAAGTCTATGACATTCAAAGCAAATAAGCAAGATTATATCTTCATATTGTAAAAAAGGTCATTCAAATTAGCTTTTTTTTTTGTTTTGTTTTGAAGAAGAAAAGAAAGGGAGATGCTTGACCCATCACTTCAATTCCCACATAAAATGACACTAAACAGACAGTGATTATCACTGACGCTAAAGGTATCCAAAGCTTTGTAGATTAAAGAACATCTAAAAAGAGAAGCCAAAAGAAGTAAGATTGTCACCAAATGTAGATGTTCCTAAGTCTAAGCAAACAAATTAGAATTCCCGGCTGGAAACAGGGAAATTTTAATTTGTATAATACAACAAAAAACTCAAGAGGATTTGTATTATTCAATCCACTATCATTTTCATGATGCATAGTCTTATACTCAAGCTTGATTTCACCTTGAATTATTTTTAAGTGTTTCTTACATTCACATTATACAAATTGACCAGCTTTTGATAAACCACCCTTACTCCTTCAGTGGAATAAATTAAACTTCCATATGAAAACACTTTCTGAAAAATACAGCTAGGCCCATTTTATTTGGAGAGTTTGGGGTAACTGTAAACTACTATTATGTAAGTTGATTAAAAAATTGAAATTGCCCTCCAAAATTAATAACCCAGCATGTCTCAACATTTCCTGTGGCAACCACAATATAGACTTTGTCAACATCATGTTAGATAATCAGATGAAGAAAAAAAGAATACCAGACACTCAAATCATTCTGAAAGTCCAGATTGTTGGCATCGGAGCATGAGCTGCATTTGGATAGTGAGAGCTTCAGTCCAAGAAATGCTTTCAAGACAAAGGATCAATTAGGCTATTTCTAGTATGGCAACCAAACTAATTGAAGAGTGAAAAAACATCGGGAAAAAACTTAAAAAGTGATGTCTATGCTGTTTGATACAATTGTATCATTTTCCTAGATTAATCTAAACTTAGACAAATCTGTTTATTTCCAATAATAGTTTGTTGAGTATACACACAATCAATGCTAAAAATATCCAATTATCATTTAATTATAAGAAAATAGCAGGAAAAATTAAAGCTTTTCCCTGCAGGAATTTTTCCTCTGTGGCTTATCAAATGATGAGTCATTATATGATGTAAACTATCACATATCACACATTTATAAAAGCCTAAGATTTTTCAAAGTCTATACCGTAGGCTACCCCTTTCCCTCACTAATTTCTGTCAATCAAGAAGAACTAAATCAGTAATTATATGATATCAAGAAAATTAACTATATGCATGTTTGTCTAGTTTTTAATTGACTGATCTTTTAGCCTTAAATTGCCAACTGACATTAAGGGTGCACCTTTGGGAATGTGCATATGATTATGCAGGTTCCCCCAACTATTCAAAAGTACAGAATTCCTATGAAATATTCTTGAAGGCAGAATGGCATAAAAAGGAGAAACAATTGCCATTAAAGTATATTGAAAATCACGAGAGTCCCCACATCTAAAAAGTAACCTAAAACTCACATCAATTAGCACATAAAACCTAACATAACACTAGCATTCAGTGTCCATGTGCTTAGGTGACAGCTGTGATGTCCGGAAGCTGACGTGCTGGGTATAGTCCCTGGTGAAGGAGCTTGAAGACACAGCTCTCACTGCTACTCTTTAATGCTCACTGCAAAACAAAGCTAAAGGCTAGTTTCACTTTGCCCTTTTTCAGGAAATCAAAAACCCTCTTTGGATTTCCTTCTTTCAGCAAGATCAGTCTTTCCTAAAAGCAAAATGGTGTAAAATGAACTTTTTGAAAGTAGGGGATATTTCATACACGTGAGTTTGCACAAATTATGCTGTTTGCATGTAAGTGTATTTGATGTATTTTTTAAAAAACCTTTCCGTGTACTAATTTATTTATGCCCCTTGAAGTGGAGGTGTGACCTTAAAGTTTGAAGCCTCAGTTTTGCAGCAGCAGTGAAAGTGAAAACAAATATGTCTATGGATCTTTTCTCCATTTCTTATATCAGGAAAAATGGTGAATTTAATCACCTTTATCATTTGAATATATGTAAGGCTATTGGATTAATTTTGGAACCCCTACGTGTCACACTAAGTCTTGCACAAAGTGGAGCAGAAAAAACCAGAGGTGTTGTATATCAAGTGAATCCGAGTCTCCAAGAAACATTTATGATATTACTATGATTGCTTTAGTTAGAGAGTTTCAACAAGACTTAAGTTGTGGAATATTTTCAAATTTAATCACCTAAAAATGTTCACATTCCACTCTTGGCAAACACAAATCAAAGCAAACAGTAAAGTACTGCTTTTCATACCATTCTTTAGAGAGGTGAAGCATTTTCCCTGGTTGGCATTAGGTTACTGCATTTCAGAAAGAGTTCAGATAGAGCCACCTTCTTCAAAGAAGAAATCATTCCTATTAGTTCACTAATGGATCTTAAAATACTACATATAATTCTTATAGCCATTGCACAGTTGAAGCTTCTCAACATGTAAACTTTCAATCACCATGTGTCTACATTTCATTTCAGGGGAATCAAATGGGCAAAGACAAGGAATCCTGAAGGGGTGCACGTTACCGTTTTTGTGATAGTACGTGACCTCCACTTTCCTCTCTTCGGATCCCAGTAATGCTTGAGCAATTTGGGCGACATCATGCCTCTTGGTCTCGGGCCCATGGAGAAAGTCACAGGTGCACGGCTTCTGCATGACATCTGGCCTGGAGAAACCCGTCATCTCGCAGAACCCATCATTGCAGTAGATGATGGCACAGTTCTGCACTCTGGCATTTGCAATGATAAATTTTTTATCTGTAATAATAAAAACAGGAAGGCATCTTTACAAAAGCCTTTTATAGGATTCTTGTAAACACTGGGACAATGTATTGCATGATAGGAGGTCTGAAATACAGGTGCACCCCCAAATTTCCAACTGTCTAGAGCTTTTCTCAAAAAAACAAAGTAAGAAAGAAAAAGAAGAAAAACTCTTGAAATGAATGGGCCAAAGTGATTCTTACAAAAAGTATTAAAGCATCACTCTCCAAATTATGAGATCCTAATTTCCCAAATAGTTCAGTTCTCAAATCCTGGCTACTCCTAGGGGTATCAAAGCACTCCAGGCACAAACAGCCATTTAATTTTATGAAAAATATTTTCAAAGTCAAAACAGTAAAAGATCTTGTAGCTGTCAGATTTCCCACTTGGTCCTTCATTGGAATACAACTTTCTGAAAGTAGCTATGATTCTTGGATTTTTTTCCCTGTCCCTCTAAAGCATACCACATTATGAAAAAAAGTAGCCTTTGCCAAATGATTTCAAATTTCTTAGCAGTGTGGTGATGATGCAGAAGTTCACCTTTTCCTTGATTGTGTCCAGAAGATACAAATAGTTACACCATACAGTAAATATGATAAAACTTTTAATAAATGCTTGCTTTTACCTTGAATTGGGAAAACCTTGATTTTTTTGTTTAGTAGTAAACATTTTAATACAGAAGTTTTGTTTCTTATAGTCAGATGGTATTTACTTCTCCAGTTAAAATGTGAAAGAGAATACACAAGTTCATTTGGGGCATAAGTTACCAGATGCTTGCAACATTAAACAAAAGACTACAAACATGATATGATATAATGCCTAACAACTGCAAATTGTACAACCTAACCATATGTTTGTGTGGTAACAAGTAAAGGTCACTATACATTAGCAAATACAGGCTCTCAGTGTTACATTTATGTAACACTGGTAATTAATTTCACACGAGAACGCTAAATGTCCCTACATTTATTCTTTGTAGGATTTACTTATGACACCTCACTTTCTAAATTTCTAGGTGGAAATTTTAAGAGGAATAATAAAAGGGCCAGAAATAAATCTTTTAAATAATGAGCAACTTCTCTGGAGATCCAGCATGAACCGGCTATGGTTTACCCAAATGCTCCAGTGTGGGGTATATTTGCATTGATTTAATGCAAAGTTTAGATTCTATGAAGTAAAGGCCAGCAAGCTTCCCAGGGATGCCACAGCCCAGCCATTGAGTCAAGGTAAAAGATAGTTTGCATAGCCATTTACATCGCTGCTACCATTTACATCCCGCTTCCTCTCACAGGCTTTGCCCTGCTCCTGACTTTGAAAAAGTCTACCCTACAAACAGCATCAACATGCAACCCCATGCTATCCTGGCACGTTCCCTTTAAGATAGTAGACTAGTAGGACCTTAAGTAGCAAGGAAGATAATGGAGCAGGGGGGAGAGGAGGGATCCAATTGCTTGCTATCATGGAAACCGTAATTTAAAATGTAAATCAAAATTAATATCGGGGGAGAACACTCCAGCTGCCATTCGAACCTCCTGGCTCCCTGTCTCAGCGTCTAAGTTGACGGAGGCTGGAGTTGCCGCTTTCCACGGCTGGGAAGCGGGGGACGCCAAGTGCACTATCAAAGCAGAAAGCCGGGGAGAGAGAAGAGAACAAATAAACTTACTTTGCCCTTCAAATTTCCGTATGATGGTCCCCAAAAATGTGTTTTGTGGTGCCACATGCCCCCTGCGAACAGGCATGGTGACCCCAGTCTTCGGAGGAGCGCTCCCCGCGAGCTCCGAGTTCTCCCGGGATCCCTGGGCGCCTAGAGCCCAGGCCCGCGCGCCGGCCGCTCTTTGTGGCAGAGCATCCTCTTTGGAAGGCTGCGAGCTCTTCCCATTAGCACCACTCTGGACCCGCTTTCCCCACCGGAGCCCAAGCCATTCCCCTCACCTTCCCGAGGGAGGGGGCCTTGCACCGGACTGCGGCGGGTGAGCGGCTTTGGGGGTGGGGAGAGGCCAGGAGGCGGGGTGAGGGGGAGGGCGGGAGAAGAGGGGGTGGGGTGGGGGGGGGAGAGGGGGGCGGGGAGTCACAAGGGCAATTGATCTGTTTCTCTTCTCCCGAGCAGCGCCAATTTCCCAGTGCAAATGGGCTCACCCTGGCGGGTGCCCAGAGCCACCAGAATAGTTAGGGGGCGGGAGGGGGGAGCCTGCAAGCTGGTGAGGTTTTTGCAGGAAGGGGAGAGAAAAGGAAAGCTGGAGGGAGGTGGGGTTGACGTTTCTGTCCCCGCCCTCTCCCCCTACACACACACACACACACACACACACACACACACACACACACACAC